>VWPU01019320.1:0-24145 GCA_013398955.1 Callaeas wilsoni
CTGATTGGCCGCGTGCCGCCCGGGGCCGGGACAGCGCCCGCGGCCGTCGGGAGCGGGAGGGACCCGGCGGGGACCCGCCCTTCGTCCCGGCTCCTGCCGCCGCCGAGCCGTTCCCGGGGCCTGCCGGGGACTCGCACCGCCGCCTTTCACCGCGGGTCCGCGCCCGGGCAGCCGATCGCCGTCGCGCCGCTCCCCCGTCCGTGCTTAGGCCGGCTCCAGCCATGTCCAAGCCGCCACCTAAACCGGCCAAGCCAGGTGAGGGAAGGACAGAGCGGCCTGGCCCGCCTCCCCGTGCAGGCGCGACGCAGCCCGCTGCCTGCGACACGTGAATGGCTTGGGTTTCGGGTCTGTGCTCTCACGTAGAGCCCGGGCGGGGGTGGGAGCGGGGCACAGCCGCCCTTCCGTTGCGGACCACGCCCTGCCGCCATGAACCCCGGCACTGCGCGCTTGGTGTCGGCAAGGGGGGCTGCCTCTCCCGGGGCTGGGAAGCACCGTGGGGCTGCCCTCGGGCATCGTGTCGGGGCCGGACCCCGCGCCCTCTCTAGCTCGGAAGAAGGTTCGCAAGTGCCCCCAAGTCGGAGCCATCGCCCAGGGACAGGCTCCCCGTGTCGCGGGCTCGTGCAGAGCCCTCTCGCCCCGGCCTTCTTCGTCGGCACCACGGAGCCGCGGTGCCCAGGGATGGCGCTTGGCGTCGTGGCGTGCGCGGCCGGCAGGAGCTGTTTGCGTAGCCTGAAATGCACAGGAAACCTTTTACCCTTTTAAGAAACAGCACTGAAATACTCTGAGGTTTGCCTCGTGATTGCACGGATGAGCAATATATTAACGCATAAAATCAGTTTTATAGTATAATCGCATGCAACATTGTTCATCTTCAAAGGTGGCATCCACCGTTTTCCCTTGAAGTAGTCCTAACAGCCAAACTCTAAATACGATCTTTGAAATTTAGATGTCATTGCCCTTTCTAGTGCATTTAGTCATCAATGTGTACAGTATTGCTCCTATGTTTTTTCTGAAAAATTTACTGTAAAGCTGGTTTTCTAAAAAAATTAATAGCAACCATAGCTTTTTCTAAAAATATATTGAAAAGCCATTGGAAGTTGCACAGTTTTAAATCTTAGAATAGAAGTGGCATTTTTCAGGTAAATATACATCCTTCTGTCAAAAATTTAACCATTAGCTTTAGGGATTTGGGGTTTTTTAAGTAAGGAATTGATCTGGAAAATTTTATGGCTATTTATCATGTTTATGTATCATCTGTCAGTGTAAAAGTTTAAATTCTTACTTAAAAATTAAAAATCCGCTGTGATTTTAATTAAATAGATAAGACTAGTTGGTGCCTCCCAAAACAGGATTATCTAATCCCTATGTACATCTGAATTTCAATTTTTTGCACTTGGAATACTATTTGAAATGCTGATGTAAAAAAAAAAAAATGCATAGCCTAATTGAGTGTTTTAAGTAGACAGCTTATAAAACAAGTTTTTAATTTGAAATCAAGCGCAGAAACAGTTTAGACCATTTAAACCATTAGTCTCATTTTGCCTGCAGAAGCAAAATCTGCTAAAGTGCCCTGGCTGTAATTTCATCCTCAGGAGAATTTCCTCTGCCCTGTAGTTTGCTAAGCTTCTTTGAAAACAGCTTACTTTAAATGAAAAAGACAGTAATGAAAGTGATGTCTTGTAGAGGCTGACCTGGAGCAGAGGCTAGACAGAGTGAAAGGATAAAGGGTAGGTATTTATTGAAAGGCCTTCACAGGGCACACCTTGGGCAGTGCAGGAGTCTCACAGAGACTACTCCCAGGATGGACGACAGTCACACGGTTTTTGGACAGGTATAAGTTTTGTCCATTTGCGTATCAGAGGTTAATTGTCCAATTACAGCTTCAGGTAGTGGAGTCCCATTCTCTGAGTTTGCACCCCCCTAAACTCACTTTTGTTTCCGTTTCGCAGGGCCTGAAACAGTGAGGTGTCCTTGATTCTCGGGCTAGAGAGGAATTGTTGTGTCTGACCAAAATGGGAAAAGCAGTTGCTAACACTTTACATGGAGCTCAGAGTTATACACTAAAGAATTGCAGGATTACAAACAGATGAAAATATAAAAGCTAAAATCCTAAGACATCAAAAGTATTGCTGTTGTGGATGCTTACTGAAAACAATCAGTACTGAGAAAATCTGCAGGCTTCTGAAAGGATGTGGTGTTTCACAGCTGAGTATGTGTGACGAGTGGGATTTTCCGATGAAGTTGATAACTTAGTTTTATGTTTTTCAAGAAGATGAGTTAAATTTGGCATAAGATTCTTAAGGAGTTAAAGGCTCTATCCCTGCCTAACTTACAGGATCTCTCAGACTGACTCAGGCATGTTCTGTCTAATACTATGTGTCTCTCCATAGTTTGGTGGAGTGCAGTTTGCAGTGTGCTTGATCTGATAAAATGCAGACTGTCATCAAAAGGACAGGTTCCCTACCCTCACTATCCCTTTCTGTTCCATTTAGTTATGTGACAAGCTGGTGGTGCTCTAACTTTTTTATGTAAGGTTATTTTTATGTCTACGTAAGGTTATTTTTATGTCTCATGAACCTGCTAGGCTGGTTTACCAGCGTAAGTGCTTGACACAGCAAAAGGAAATTTGTAGGAGAAGACAAAGAAAAATCAGATTGTCTTGCTAATGACTTTCAGAGCTGATTAAGGGTAATAAGATTAATTTTTCCAAATCCCTAATTTTTGAGGAAAGAAAATTTTATGGCATCTGTTGTATCAGATTATTTCCAAGTAATTTTCTGAAAGAGATTGCCTTCTAGCATACTTCAAAATATCTCTGTAGTTGCATGTCTGACTTCTGTATGATAATAGCGACACCTTTGATACTGTAATCAAGTTTCTTAGGATTATAGAGAGATGTTATTTAAAGGCATAAATATATGAACTGCATATGGCGAAATAGTTTCTACAGCAGCAGAAGACTGTCTCTTTTGGTGGCATTTAGACTGCATTTGCTAGAATGTCTTGGTGCCTTTGGTCAATCTGTGCTGATTTTTCTTCACTGGTCATTATTAGGTATCAAGTCTATAAGTTCTGTCAGGGAACAGCAAGCCTGCTTGCATTGCTGATGAATTACTACAGTTCAGGACAGACAGAAGAGAAAACAAGACATTGGTTGCTGTTGTCCATTCCTCTGTGTTGGCAAAATAAGAAGTGCAAATTGGACAGAGAAGAAAGGAAATATTTCGTTGGGGGGGAAGTGAAAATATATAGTGAACTAAATATCCTTTTTAAAACGTGAGTCTTCACTGCTCAACTCAGGGATTTTAGACATAACAGTTGGACAGTGCTTTAAAAATGTGGGAAAGAGATGTGAAGGGGAAAACCAACTAGTTGTGACATTGTCATTTTCTTCAGTACATGAGAGCATCTTTTCTGACACTGCTTTTCTGTAAATCCTGTTGCATGCACAGCACATAAGGATTTCAGTTACAGAGAGATGATTTCGACATCAACATATGTTAGACAATTGTGTTTGTGAACACTTGAGCTAGTCTTTTGGGTCTGTAGACAGCCCTTGGGTAAGGGGACAAGATTGCTTATAAATGCTCTAAAAGTCTTTTAACTTAGAGTGTTTTGAGGCTTTTTTTTGAAGAGCTGCTTTGCTTTTCTTGTGTAACTCTGTATCGTTATTATAGTTTTCTAGCTGTAGTTTTTATTTAGACTCAGTATCAAAAATAAAAGGGAATGAAGTAGATGTTGAAAATAGCAGAAACATACTTTTCTGTCAGCATTATGCAAGAGTAGGGTTTCCTCTCCATTGTTTAAGAAATCTGTTGATGTCTCAAACTACATTATTCTTTGCAGAGTTCATATCATGTTGGATATTAATCCTGTTTACAAGAGTTACTTATTAACTCCTTTGGATTTGATGAGCTTTAATGGCTTCTGCTTAGTTGTCTGCTAGTTAGGCAGGGTCTTCTTGAGGAGTGCTAACTGATGATGTCTTTTTGATTAGACCCGTATATAGTGTGCAGCAAAAGCTTTTGGGGAGATGAAAGGGGTGTATAGATATTTTAAAAAGCCTTGTTTTCATATTCACCAGATACAGTAAGGTTTGTTGGTCCTGGGCTAGAGTTGACACAACGTTTATATTTTATGGAGAAAGACCAGTCTTTGTACCAAGGAAATTAGAGTTTTAAATTACTCCAGTTGAGAGGGAGGCAGGAGGAAACAAGAATGTAACATAAGGAGTTGCTACCTCAAAGGAGGTTTGTTGACTTTGCTCCCTCTAGTAGCTGTCAGAGTTGAAAGTAGGATTCTGGACATAAATACTCAGTTTGTATCATAAACAAGTTCACCTCAATTCTAAGGTGAAGTAGGAGCTGTGACGGCTTTCACAGGAGCAGAACACTTGCATTGAGTCACATGCCTAAGGCCTTGGCAGTAGGCTTAAATTTGACATAAGTGGTGGTGGTTTGGGTTTCCTCTGTACTCAAAGAAAGGTTTCTGTTAGCTAGGGAGATGTGAGCATGTGAATGTGGGGAGTTACACTGCAGTCATCAGGTCTGGTCTGATGGGAGAAAAACATCAGAAGAACAATTAAACAGTTTCCAGTCCGCTTTCAATATGAATTGTAAACCTTCATTTCTGACCTCAAACCCTCTTATTACAGCAAGTTGTTGGGACCTCCAGCAAGCTTCCTGCAAGTGAAGGCATGCTGGTATTCACAAAAATAAAATTGATAAGAAGCAGATTTCAGCATCAAGCTATGCCAGTGACATTGTGTTCACTTATATCTTCTATGAGAAAATTTTTACTTCTGATTTTGTGTAAGGAAATTATGTTTGTTCCTTCCATTCCAGATACTGGTTAGTGCAGTGCATGATTGTTCCTGGATAGCCCAGTTTGTCATCTAGGCTGGTACCAGTCTAGCCTTTGCATTATTTTTAATATGTTCCTAAACAAATTCCTAGGCTCGCCTGCTTGTTTTTTTAATATGCCTTTCTTCCCCCTTCCCCAACATGTAATCTCTGTGTTCACTTCCCCTTTCTAATAAGTGTTACTTAGAAGTTGAAGATGGTTCTCTAAACACTGGGGACTCCACCTTTTTCTGTCTCAGTTGTGGCAATCCTTAAATGCTGTGTTGAGCACTGCTGTGTCTGTGAGCAAAATGTCAAACGGCACTCCTGTAAAAAGTATTTCCAATACTTTTACACCCATTTGGAGGTCTGTGTGCAAAGCACCTTGCCAATTCCCAGTGCTATAGGCTTGGGGCAGAGTGGCTGGAAAGCTTCCCGGAAGAAAAGGACCTGGGGGTGCTGGTCAACAGCTAGCTGAACATGAGCCAGCCCAAGTAGCCAAGAAAGCCACTGGCATCTTGGCTTGCGTGAAAAGTGGTGTGGCCAGCAGACGGTAACTGTCCCCCTGTATTGGGTGCTGGTGAGGCTGCACCTCAAGTCTTGTGTCCAGTTCTGGGCCCCTTGCTACAAAAAAGACATTGAAGTGCTGAAGAGAGTCCAGAGAAGGGCAGCAGAGCTGGTGAAGGGTCTGGAGAGTAGGTGATATGAGGAGTGGTTGAGAGAGCTGGGGGTGGTTAGCCTGGAGGAAAGGAGGCTTGTGAAGACCTTATTGCTTTGTATTACTATCTGAAAGGAGGTGGGTGCTTGTTCCTTGTCCCAAGTGACAAGTGATAGGACAGGAGAAAATGCCCTCAAGTTGTGCCATGGAAGTTTAGGTTGGATATTAAGGAAAATTTCTTCACTGAAAGTGTTTGTCAAGTATTGGAACAGGCTTTCCAGGGTAAGGAATGAGTCCCTGGAGGTATGTAAAGGACATGTGGATGTGACACTTAGGGACACAGTTTACTGGATTGGCAGTGTTAGGTTAATGGTTGGGCTTGATGATCTCAAAGATATTTTTCTAACTAAATGATTCTGAGAAGCCAGGAAAAAAGTTTCAGTTTGGCCATAATGTCCTACTAATAAAATTGCACATCTCTTCAGAAACATGGAGATCATAAGATAAACATTTCTTCTCTTACTAAAGCAAACTGCAAGTGTATCACAAATTATTCTGATGTGCACCTTACCTTTGATATTTCCCTCCTTAGCCAAAAGGTTGTGACTTAAAATTGCTCGTATACATTACCAGATCATGTAATTCCTTTGTGGGTTCTTAGGCCAACACTGAGAAAACAAAGACACCGCTCTTTTACCACCACACTTTCTGTGAGATGCCTTTCACTTCCTTCAAAGAAATTAATCTGAATATGTATCAAAATTCATATTCCCAGCTATAAATGTTCTGGAAAGAGACCAAAACTAGCATAAGCCCTGGAGCATACAAGCTGTCCTTCTTCCCCACATACCGTATCTTTTGTATATTTTCTCCTTTTGGGCCATTTATTACAGGTAGGGGTTCAAATGAGTTGTTTTCAATCAAGTTCGTGCTAGAGTGCCTGATTCTGAACTGTTTCTGTGCAGAATTATGGCAGCAAGGAGAAGGATGGCTGATGAGAGCCCAGGATTAGCTTGAACCGTTTTAGAGGTTGATAGACTTGGAGTTTTTTAACTAACTAGATTACCATAGTCAATTCTGATTTTTTACAGCACAGAGGTTATGCCTCTCTGTACTGTAGGCATTAACAGTGCTTTGGGACATGCAGTTAGTCGATTCATCTTAAGTTAGTTAGTCTGATTTTTATAGTAGTCTTCAGCTGCTCAGTCTTAATACAGCTAATGAGAAGATGCTGCGTCAGGATCAATATCTGATTAGTAGCATCTTGTTCAAGTCAGTAAGATTTGATTATGGCTCTCTATGGCAGATGCTAACAAAAGACTCATATCAATCCAGTGGGGCCAAGCCTTGGTAGCTCCTGTGAACATTGACTTATTGCCATCATTATTTTGTTTAAAATACATGTGTTTTGAACCAAGGACTGTGTTGGAGTGGTTTTTTAGTTTGAAGATATAATATTAGTTGACAGCTAATCAAATTGGATTATCTCCCCTTTGGTGCTGAAATTTCAGCCTAACGCAAATACCTAAGTAAGTAATGCCATGCAGGTATAGATCAGTTTTTTGCTTTTTTTCTTTTTTTAGCTTTTCATTAGAGGTTTGAAAGCAAATAAGAGAACGTGGAGAATGTTTTGGTGGTAGAAGGGATTTTAATGCTAATGTCTGTGGTGGTTTAGAGAAGCTAGAGTAAAAGAACAGAAAGGAAATGGGGAAAAAAAAGTCACTGTGAGAGAAACAGTAACTCCTTGTTGCTGTGCTCCTTACTTAGCACTTCTTGGAAGCAATCTTCTGTTAATGGTTCTGCAATTGATGAAACGTAAACCTCAAAGTTGTAAGAAGAAAACAAAAATCTTACAGTCTTTTTAGAAAATGGTGTTTTGGTTTTGTGAGGTCTTTTTATTATTTAGCATTATGAAGCACAGCAAGTATCTCTTTTCAGTACCTATCAGAAGCCACATTTTTAAGCTGTCATTACTGTTTAGTTTCTCCATTTCATTGCTTTTATGTGCTTAGCGGGGAAAGGATCGTCTTAGAATTGTAGTTGCATGTTTCCCTTCCTCAAAAAAGCTGGAAAAGTTTATAGGTAAGTTATTTGAAATAAAGTAAAGGGTGTGGGGTCAGGCCAACCTGACATTATAGTTTTATGTTGCTAGTTACAGAGAATAGTTAGTTTGACTCCTTTACCGTGATGTATTGCTGAGGGAGGGTATGGCAAGTTGTGACTTGGGAGGTTTGTAAGCTAAGAGTATTTGTATCTATTTAGTATGTATAGAAGTTACCTTTTTTATTTGTCAGATAGTTGTTTTGCAGATGTTTAATGCAAATTCCATAAGAAGGGAGAAGACAGTCTGATGACTAAAGTTTGGGATTTGTGAGATTGAAATATTACTGGTTAATATCTCAATTTTGCAAAAGTGGGGTGTGCTTTGCTGATGATGTGGAAGATAACAGTACAAGTGGAGAGGGCAAGAGCACCAGAGGATGACCACAACAAACCAACCTGTGTTTAGCAAGAAGCTGGGATTTGAGCCAGTTAAGGGATGAGGCCTATAAGAAGTGTTTTATCATGCCTTCCCTCCCTCAAGTGGCTCAGGTGTGAAAACTCCCCTCCACGGGATAGGTGTCAGACATTCACACTAAGCCTGAAGTTATTCATCCCTTCTGGTGGGATATAACTAGCTCAACTACACTGACTTGAGAGGCAGCTGTCTTAGAGGCCATGTCCTAGAAGGTGCCATAAACCGTCCAAAACCCCAACCCCAGACCAATTTATGAGGCCTTTCACCAGAGGACTGCAGATGATTCACAGTGTTATATCAGAGAACGTTAATTTCTGCAGCTCCCTCCCATCCCCCCATCCCCCTGCCAGAGGTACCTGAGCATTCCCACCTGAACCTGAGCATATGTTCATCCATTTAACTTTGTACTTCATGAGTTTTTCCTATGAATCAAGGTTGTGACCATCACTTTGACCATGGATGTCAAAGTTGCTACAGTCTTGTCACTGGGTCCATGGGTGGTGATATCTTTCTATACGTATCCTTTCTTTCTGTCTTTCTTCTCCTAAGTTCTTCTTGAAATGTATTGTAAACCAGGCAAAAAAATTCCAGTGAAGGCCTTAGTAAATGCCCTGTATCTGGTTAAGTTAAAGCTGGGTAAGTTTGTGAGGTGCCTTAGTTTGTCTGGATTTTGCTTTAAAATTTGCCAGGTGCCTAATTCTACTTTAATGTTCTGAGGGCAAGTAAAAGTTTGTTATTGAAGATTTTTGTTGTTTCTCCTGCACACTGCCTTAAATGACTCAACCTTCCCCTAAACCCACTGAGCAGACCAGGGCATAACAGAATTGAAAAGAAGAACCCTTTAAGTCTGTGCTTAGAAAAGGATTTGTTGTGGGACATATCACTGCCCTGTGCCTCCATGTACTTTGCTTTTAAAAGGGATACTCCTCTAATTAATCATGCTGAGAATAAAGTAATTTATGTGTGCCTGGTGTCTTGAAATCTTAAAAAAGTAGCTATGTGTTCTGTATTCTAGTTACTTTGTCCTTTAAAAGTATGTGCTGGGGAGGTGCGGTCAGTCAACTCTTATAATTTCAAATCAGTGCTAATTACTGGTTCACTGTCCTACCGGAATCTTGAAACATAGTTTGTGCTAGAGAGATGGTGGTAAGTGGGAACAGAGGAAAACCTCGGGTACTTTCTAATGTTTTGCGTATTTCAAAGCAAAAATTATTGCTAATGCAAGCACTATGTCTATCTGCATGCCTAGAGATAGGTATTACTAGGTAAAAGTACTTCCAGAGATTACAGGTACACATGTGCCTAATAAAATACGATTTCTCTGTGTGTGCAGAACTGGGATTCAAGTCCAATGTGCCCTTTGAATGCTAACATTTTGTTATTTTAATCATTTAGACTGAATTTTTGCATTAGAATTTGGTACAAAAAATACATTGCAAATGCTAAAGTTCCCTTGTTCTAAGCTTTTAAATGAAGCAAAGTAAACAGGCTTAATGTCTCTTTATCAAGAAATGTTTAAAAGATTGGTTCCAGTAATGAGTAGTGCTTAACTTCAATACAAAGTACTATGAAATTAACATTAACCAGACCTGTAGTTTTATAGGTGCAGATCTGTACTTTGTATTTCATCACGAGAATGTTTTAGCATGTATTGGTCTGTCTCCGACACCACAGTTGGACATTTGGGGAAGTAACTCCCTGTTTCAAGTTTATAGAATTAAAAAAAAAAAAACCACAAACAAGCGAACAATTAATTGCCTTTTGTTTAAACAACATGTCAGCTGTACTGTAATCAGCATCAGTATTTCCAGTCTTCTTTGTCTCCACGGGTGTGATAGCTTTAGAAAATCTCTTGGCACATATGCAGTAAATTAGTATGAAAGACACATGCAACACACAAATGCGTATTTCCTCCTTTTCCCTGCCTTCTGCTATCTTCTCATTTCCCCTTTTAATATTTCTTATTCTTCCCTTTTGTTGTCCATTTCCTTCTCTTACTTACATTAAACACTAAAAATCAGTGGATGATGGTTGTAGTCTCCATAGTTGTTAGTGTGTTCTGTCTTGTGTTTTTGTGTCTTCTGTGTGAGAAAGCCAAGGAGAAGGGTCAGTACTCCTGTCTTTCATGCTGTTTTGTCATCTCTTGTTCTTTTTTCCTTTCCGTTCTTTTCTTCCTTTATTTTTCATTGTTGCTTGGCTCCTCCACAGCTGCAGTTCACATATTTCATGCTGAAGCTCTTTAGTCCGGGATGCATTACTGTCTGCTGTCCTTGTTCATCATCTCTGTGTACATAGTAAACATAACTCAGGTTTCATTCTTTTTAGCAGTTGCCACAGTTGCAAGTATTTAGTTTCTGGGGGAAAGGTTTCAGAAGTGTTGGACCTCTTATATCTAGGAAATGGTTGCTGTGTGAGAGAGAGAACCAACCAATAAAACCAAATCGAAGTTCTGTGTTGCTATTAAAAATTAAGAACTGGGAGGAGCAATTACATATTGAAAAAAAAAATATATGCAGTATCTACATGCACTTGGCAATGTGTTTACACAGATTCATTTTATTTTTGTAGTTTTACATACACTTAGTCACAAAAAAGCCTAAGAATAGAGTACTGCAGAAATGTTTTCCTTAGTAGTTATGCCTTGGCAAGTATGCTTTGGCAGTGCTGTTGCTAGGGAATATGCAGAGGCATTTGAAAATATCATTTAAGAGCCACCCCAAGGGATGCTGCAAAATGGCAGTTGGGTACCATCCTCCTTTCTCAAAGTGGTCAGCATATTCACCTCTAGAATGTCATATCTAAAGCACTTAAGTTAACTTTCTAAAATGATCACTTTTGTGGGTAGGATTTTAGATACTGGGGTAATAAAACTACATCTAGAAAAAAAAAAAAAATCTAGAGATGATGGTTCTTAATAAAAAAGGTAAAGGCTTATTCTGGAGACCTACTCTGTCTTTACTCACTTAGCTCCACTTAATAAAGTACACAAAACATCACGTGCATACACTTTATTGTACAGTATAGCCTTTGGTAGTAAGTTCATCAGTTTTTCTGAGTACACAAAATAGCCTGGACCTACTGTGACCTAAGTAACACATTGTCCTGATGGATCAAACACTGCTTCAGTCACAAGTTAATCTGTATAAACAGGTATAGTGTAAGAACCTGTGTGTAACCTACACTTGCAAGCTTGAAACATTAAAAAGTAAATAAACCTACATGCTGAAGACTTCTGATACTTAAAAGTAAACAGTACAGAACAGTCTGCATAATACATTCCTCCATGAAGTCCAATGGACTCCAGCAACTCAGCTAATTAAATTATGTAACACACATGTTTCATCTGTATTTGTACTTTCTGTTCATGCTCTTGAGATGTACCTTTTGAGTATTTTTTAAAGTTTGTAGAGAAGCTTCTTTTGCAATTTATGCATTTAAATTTGTACCTCTCTGCATTAAGGTTATATTTTCTTGGCTTGAATGCTGCTGACAGTCTCTTCCAAAGTGCCCTATTAAAACAACTGTTAGCCACTTACTGGAATTGCAAACCCTATACCTTATTTTAAGCATCTGAATAGAACGGGACATCAGTTGTACATTAAATGGGACTTTGTGTCCATTTGTCGTTTTTCTTTAATGAGTTCTGTGCTACTGCATTATTTTCCTGATAATGACTGCAAGTAAGTATAATAACATGATGGTGACATTGGTCATTGGTTTGTTTCTTTCTTCTTTCCTTAATTCTTTGTCATTTGACAGATTTGATGTTGGTAATAAAACTATGTACAGCATGTATGAGTGTGTGAGGGTGTATATGAGTGAAACTACTCTTTTCCTCAGAAATCGGTGACAACACTTTTGTTGCCCAGTGAGCTATAAAGACCATGTTAAGTGTGCAGAAGAGGCTACTTACATGTAACTGATCAGGTGGCCAGTTTCCTTGATAACCCATGTTGCTGGGTTTTTTGACTCAGGCTGCTGAGTCTTTTCATCATGATTTTCTTTGATAGAGGCGTAGCACAAATTCATTCAGCAACTGGCATTAAGCTTGAAGGAAAGCAATGTATTTGCATTTAAGGGCTGCATTTAAAGACATTATACTGGTACTGATTTTTTTTAATTGGGTTTGTTTTTTGTTTTTTTTAGGGCAGGTTAAAGTATTCAGGGCCTTGTATACGTTTGAGCCCAGAACGGTAGGTACATCTAGCCTTCAGTGGTTTGAGAATCTTAATTTTAACCTTGTCTATAATATTTCTTCAGTTCTGCTAGTATTGACATATTAGACTTACTGTACAAAATTTTTAATAAAGCCTGTTGATGGATAGTCATTCTTAATGTGAATAAAACTCTCTAATTTATCATCAGTCTCTTTTAAGAACAGCTCTGTTTTAAAGTATCATGCTTTCTTCTGTAGTATCAGTTACCTACAGTCAAAGATCAGAAATCTTAAATAATTTTTCTTCCAAAGACAACAATGATAGTTGAGACCTAAGAGATCTGGTGAACTGGGACTAGCCAAAAAGGGGATGAAGTTAACAAACATGAGATACATTTCACTGCTTCCTTTGCACAGTGCTTTATTGGAAAGGCCACAGTCTTTCTTTGTTGTTAGGAAAGTTACTGATCCAAAAGTTAGCTGTAGGAAAGTCAAACTATGGGCTGGCAGGCTGTTCTCTAGGTGATAGAGAATTTGAGTTATCATTCTTTCGAATGAATAGGTGAATGTAGTCTGACTTACTCAGGTATTTTTTTTTCCTATATATGCACATTCAGATATATTTGTTTACTTCTATTTATTTTTTTTTAAAGCCAGATGAACTTTACTTTGAAGAAGGAGATATCATTTACATCTCAGACATGGTGAGTCTAAGACATCCCACACAGACTGAATACTTCTGAGATGCAAGATATCCCATCTAAAATATTTTCGCTGTTCTCTGCAGAGTGATACAAATTGGTGGAAAGGAACTTGCAAAGGGAGAACTGGACTTATTCCAAGCAACTATGGTAAAGTTTAGAATTGTTTATTTCGTTAAGATGATTCACAAGCAAAGGAAATTGCTAAATAAAAAGACGTCATTTCAAAAACAGATCACAGTATTGGTACTTAACAGTATTCCACCATGTATTTCAGAATACATCTATCTGCAGTATCAGTTACCACTGTACATCAGCAGTGGACAGCCTGTCTTGTGTTTTTATAACCTAGAGACCGCTTGAGTTTGCTGAGTGTTCATGTTTCTGGTTATGCACTTAACAGATACTGAGATACTCTCTGTTTTGAGGGGAAGAACACTTGGATCGGAAAGATGGGGTTTTGTTTGCCTTTCGTTGTTTTTTAGTGAATATATTCAGCCACAAAAAACATTGGTTCCTGGAGGATTGCACCACGTTAAATATCCCATATGTGTTTGGACTGAATGGAAACTCTTTTTCAGATTCAACTAAAATCACTTTTAAAAGCCATGGGTACAGACAGCACAACATAATTCCTCCAAGTCCTGCCAGGAATTTTAAGCAGAGTAGCAGTGTCTCATGACAGATTGCATCACAGCTGCCAATACAACTGAAGTTGCTTCATGTTGTCCCTTCTTCAGCAGGAGACATTATGGTAGCAATGCTATGTTTCCCTGCCCTGTGGTTAGTAGAAATACATTAATAGAAATCTGTGGTGTAGTGGCTTCATCAAATTTCACTGTAGTTAGTGACTTCCAGACTGACTCTGCTCTTGCTGTGTGCCAGAGATCAGAGGTCATGCACTGTTAATATGCAAGAAGACTAGTTTATACATGCTACATATCTACATTCAAACTTCTTTTGAATATTGAAGTGTGTTATATTTAAAATAAACCCAACAACCTATTAATTCATGTTCCCGTTGAGATTATTTGTAAGGCTTAAATTTCAGACCAAGGTAGGAGGGGACGTGTCTCTGTCCGCACATTTGCAAAAATTCCATGTATAAGCAGAAAAGAAGCTTTCGCAGACCTTGAGAACAAAGAGTACTAGAAACACGTAATCCGATTTAGACAAATTGTGCAATGTGATGCTGTTTGAAGTTTTCACAAGCATTTCTCTGAATTAATTTCCCAGACACCGGAAATTAAAGTGCATCTCGCTAGTCTGTCACTCACAAATCTCTTCATTTTAGAATCAAATGTGTTTTGTTTCCGCACAGGTGTCAAGTACATGTTTCAGAAGTAGTTAGAATTTACTCTTTCATTTCAGTGGCAGAGCAAGCAGAGTCTATTGATAATCCACTTCATGAAGCTGCCAAACGAGGTATGTTTGGTGTTTTAGTTGTGTAATGCTAAAGAATGATTTGCTTGTATGAAGATGTTCTGCCTGTTTTGGTTGTCTTGTTTCTAGAGCAAGTTATCTGGTAAGTTTTACAGCTTTGAAAAGGTACTGCCTGGTAGAATTGCCACTCTATACACAGAAAAAATGTGGTACTATCCATTTAGCTACATAGGAATATAAAGGTCTTCTGGTAATGGAAGAAAAGATACTTGGTATGACTTGATATGACTTTGGTATGACTGGTTGTTCAAATAATTATAAATGTTGCTGCTAATTGCTTCCTCTCTTCATAAGTTCATTGGAGGACTGACACTATTCAGAAAGGACTATTTACCTTTAATGGTTCTTTTAACTTTTCAATGAAAAAAAGATAATCAAAACTTATTTTCTCTTTCAGGCAACCTGAGCTGGTTGAGAGAGTGTTTGGATAATCGAGTTGGTGTCAATGGCTTAGACAAAGCTGGAAACACAGCTCTGTATTGGGCATGCCATGGAGGCCATAAAGGTATCAGAGAATTAATTTGCAATTATTGTTCTCTGGTTTTCTTGATATATTTGTTAGGCTGATTGATAAAATTGCAGTGCTAAATAATAAAGCTAGGGTTTTTTCAATGTTTTTTTTTTTAAAGAAAAGTCAGACTAGGAGGTTCAGCCCCATTAAGTGGTGTGTGTTTTGTTGTTGCTGTTGAAGCAAGCATGCTAATTAGTGTAACTTAGAAGCAGAGTGGAAGAAGGACACATCAAAAAGAACTTTATTATTGTTTTATTTTTATATTATTTATTATGATATTATTTTGGATATTTCATGTAGAAGCATTCTTTGTGACTAATGGTTGTTTGCCCAATGCGGTCTGGCTTACAGATTTTCCTTAGCTGATTTAATTGATCATTCTTTGAATCTTAACTACAATGAATGCCAAAATACAGTATAATTCCTTTCCACTAAATTCTTCTCTTATCATCTCTCCCTGTTTTCTGCAGATGTAGTAGATGTTCTGCTTACCCAGGCAAACCTAGAGTTAAACCAACAGGTAGGTTAAACCAATAGACCCTTAGAGTAGAGGTGTGGTGTTACTCACCCTTGGTAGAAGCCAAAAGGTTTTTTGCTGCATTTTAATCCTGTTGCTTTTCCCTCTAACTCCACAGAACAAATTGGGAGACACAGCTTTGCATGCTGCTGCATGGAAAGGTTATGCAGATATTGTAGAGATGCTGCTGGAAAAGGGTAAAGATCTTCACCAAGATTTCAACAATCTGTGTGCAGACTAGATTCCTGAATGTTTTTTAATTTGTATTTCTGAAGTGTTTCCATATAACTCAGCTACAGTCGTTAGCCAGCTCACCTGCCTGACTTGCAGGAACAGTCTTGCAGAAAATTCTGGCAGCTGTTTGGAAGGTAGACATCTCACCTGCTCAACATAATTTCATCCTGCTTTACAGACAAAATTAGGCACTTAAACCCCAAAACAGCAGTGACATCTGCTTCTTAAAAAGGAAGAGCAGCCAGCAAGTTCCCTAATCAACTGTAGCTTATGGAAGAGCATCCATAGCTTTTGGTCTGCTTCAGAGCAGTCAGTAGGTCAGATTCTGTTGTCCATTACTGTTCTACCCACATTAGTGAAATTCGTATCATAATGACATTGGTTGAGAAATAACGGGGATAGTGATTCATGATGCAAATTTTCTTCATGAAGGGGCAAGAACAGATCTGAAAAACAATGAGAAGAAACTGGCTTTAGATATGGCAACAAACGCAGCTTGTGCTTCTTTGCTTAAGAAGAAACAGAGTGCAGGTATTTATAATTTTGTTTTTCTGCTAATTTTACTTTTGAAGGGCACTTAATATTTTAACCAAATACCAATACAGTGATAGTATATCAGTATAAACCATTTGCTTTATATCAGATAAAAACCATTTGGGAGATAAGGGGGCTAAAAATTGTGTTTGGAAGGGCTTGCTTGAGAGGGTTAGTTTAGAGCTGTGATATGAACATGGTTTATCATATGCTGTGCTGCTGACTCCACACAAAATGCCACCTTGTGTCAGCAAGAGGCAAAAGAGCTCAGAAGGTGTGAAAATAGTAAGGGAAGAGAAGGAAATGGCAGACAGGCCCTTCAGACAGAATGAAAGCAAGGATGGAAATGATTTTAAAAGTAGCATACCACAAGGGACAGGAAGAACAAAACCATATGCTTGTCTGTTCCTCCAAACTTAAGCCAAACAAGCACCAACATATGATCTTCCTTTTCTTACTGCTAAATTTTTTAACTTTCTTATTTCTATGTGTCTCTGAGTGACTGTCTAAGAGAGAAATAAAGAAAGAATGCTTTCAGGTGTTTATGAAAATAGTCTCACCGCCTCCCACTGTGTTCCTCTCTCCTAATAGCATAGTGTCTGTGTCCAAAAGAGTTAAAGAGGCTACTTTAAAAAGCTGAACAAAGACTGAATTGTTCACTATTGTGTAACTACTATTGTCTGTAGCTTTCAGGAGGCTGAAGTTAGTGTGGAAACTCTTAAGTGAAACAAGAAATTGCTTAAAAACACGGGCAGGGTTACAGTCGGTTTTGGTTGGATATGCAGTACAGCAATTGCATCGTCACAGGACTAGTGAGAGCAGAGGGAATGCTAACCTGTAGGAGTCTAGAGGTTATGGTAATTAAATGGAGGAATAGCTGACTGCATCTTGAGAAGGCCAAGAAGAGCAGTTGCAGCAAAAATACTGTCCTGCTCTTTGACAGAGGTAAAATCAGGATTTCCCAGAAAACTGTAAAATTATTTCTGCCAATCTTGGTTCTTGAAAAAAGCAGTTGTAAATAGGGGCAGAAGTCTGTGAGTCTTTGTGTGTGTGTGTGTTTGTGTGTGTGTATGTTTACACATGTGTACATACATATATATGCATACATACATACATACATATATAATATATTAATTTTTTCCTAAAGTTACGTAATCCCTGTTAGGAACACTTCATTCATCTTTGCATGTCGATTGTAGGCACCTTGTACAGGTGTTTTCTCTGTTCTGGTGTCCCAATAATTATAGTAATGTTTTATTTCCTGATACTAAGTAACTAATCTACATAACTAATCTGCTTCTTCACTCCCTTTAAATTAATTTTGTTTCCATAACTGACTTATTTTTCATCCTTAGTCACCTCATCTATCACCAGTGTCTGGTAATTTCACACTGTCTTTTTTTGCTTGCCTTGATATAATAGATGATATTCTCAGTCTAACTGCAATTTCAGTATTAGCATCTTTGTTAGTTTTTCTGTCTCAACTTGGCCTTCTATAATATCTCTGACACCACTGATCTGTATATTTTCTTGCATTTTGTATTTTCTTGGTTATTTTCACTACTTTAATTTTTTTGTCTCTTGAGTCTGCATTTAAGTATTTCCAATGTCTGGAAGTGAAACACTGTTCTTTTCCAGAGTTTCAGTTCTATATCAGCAGTCTTCACTCCCTTGTTCCTATTTACATAAGGTTTCTATCATAGTCCATCTCTAAAACTGTTTTATTGGAAGAAGCTTGCTTTTTCTCCACTTCAATGTTTAGATTTATGTTTTACATGTACAGACAGACATTCAAATGCCAATTGCTGAAGTACACTCTAAAAAATTAAAATTATTAAAATCATGTCATAGAAAAGCAAAAAGGTTGTGTTAATTGTGCTGCTTAACAAAGGCACAGAAGAAATGTACAGAAGAAATGTAATTTGTAATTTCTTGAAGTATGTCCCATTGAGCACAGGGCTCTGCAATTTCTTTTCTTCCTGTTCTCCCTTTGCTGCTTCTCCTCCAAAAAAAGAGAAACTTTTTTTTTTTCCACTTAGATTTCTTTTGTCAAAAGAGTTGATCAGATTAGTTTTAGACTTACTCATTTTTCGTGTTCCAGAAATCTAGGATAACATGGTTGTCACTTCTGTGAATTATGTCAGTCATGTTACCTCTGTGCCTGGTATTTTTTGTACTTGTTTTAAATTTTGTTTCTTTCCAGGTACAGCCCGAACACTGAGTAATGCAGAGGAATACCTTGATGATGAAGACTCTGATTAGCTTTTTTAACTCAGTATGAAAAACTATAACTTGCATTGTCTATGTCGTTTTCAAAACATATCTTCACAACTGTAAAAATATCTTAGACTATTGCAGTATAGCATATAAATGAGAGGGTGAAATCATGCTTTGCAGGCAAATAATCTTCATGTAGCCTGAAGATGTCACGTTTTAAATCAGAGTTCCTTTTTGGAATTATCACAGAGGAAGTGTGGCACACCTTTATCACTGAATGGGCAGAGGACCATCTTCTAAACTCACAGGTTTCGTCTCAGGCCTTCCCAGCAAGTGCCTTGTATCTCTGCAATACTGAAAGGTCCTTGTGGGACAGCAGGACACCACTGCTAACATCTCCTCAAATCTCCCTGGGTATATGTTCTTTCATGCAGCTAATACAGACAGCCAGTACTGGCTGGCAGGCATAAATGGAGATGCTACTGTAGAGAGGGACCATTGTTTGCCCTCACGGAGACAGCATGACAAGGTTTGATTTTTAATTTTGGTAAAATTTTTTCCCTTCCTTCCTCTGTCCCTCTAAGTGAGGTGCAAAATGACCTGAGATGATCTGCCTCAGGAGTGCTTTGTCTTCTCTATTGCTATGGGCCCAATCTCTGAAATCCTAACACAGGTGAAATGCTTGCTTAAGCCAGGTTTGCTTTAGAAATTCACTTGGACTTTGTAGCTTGATTATTTTGCTTTTTGAAGTGTATTATGCCGAAACTATTTGTAGTGAAAGGAAGACAGAATATTTTTCTATTTATCCTGCCTAAAAATTTTTAATACTGATCTCTTGCTTTTATTTTTTGCAAGTGCTCTTATGTTTTGTCCTAAATTACCTCAAAGTTTAAGTGTGTTTGAAGTAATGAGGGAAGATGTGCATCAAGTATGCCACAGGTATCTGTAGAAGAGATACCTGAAGCTGAATAAACATTTTTAAAATCTATTGCTGCTTCCTGCGAATTAAAGAAAAACAGAAAATAAATCCTGCCACTTTCAAGCTTCCCTGCAGAGTTAAAAAACAGTAGTTCCTTCAGATTGTTCGAATAGCTGTAGCTGAATATTGCACATTACTGAGAGATACTTTCTATTTGTGATAGTAAGTAAATGTTACAAGTATTTGAGATACAATCTCATTTTCAGTTTTTTGTTGCTAACTTCTCTAATAGAGACTTCTAACAAATAATTCTAACACAGCAGTCTGTGATACTAAAACAAAACCAAAAAAAGAGAAAAAACGGGAAAAAAAAGCTCTTGTGAAAGACTGGGGATAAATGAAAAGCTCTTGCGAAAATCAGGGGATAAATGAAAATCACACTAAGTATTTAAGAGGTTTTAAAAAGTCTAGAGCACTCCTAATTTCCCATTTTTAAAAATACATTGAGCCAGATTTTTATTTTTATCATCCTGGAAAGAACTAGATGCCAGTAAAGGTTGTTAAGCTCTTTTCAAAGAAAGCAGTGTTTGATTGACTAGAACTGTTTAAGATGGGGACATTGTACAACCAGTCATCTGCAGATGTAATTCTAGACTGTTTAAATGTTAAAACTATAGAACAAATGTTTTAGCCCTATGCAATACTGTGGTTAAATGAACAGTGATGTTTTATTTTGTGTGAACTTGAAGATCCGAGAGGGAAAGAAATAAAAACCAAAGCCACTAATTTTTTTCTCTAGCTTTCATTAGAACAGTTGTTGAACATAACTCATAATATTTAAAACTGTTCTGCTTCCCATTTAATCAGCCAGCTCTTTTACTAGCTCAGCCTTTTACCGTAGTTAAGCCACATGTTATGCTGCATACTGTTGATTAAAATTATGCAATTTCAAAGTGCAAGCTTTAAAGTCCTGTAATGAAAGCCAGGAAGGTTCAGGTATCTGTTACATGAGTCTTTTTCCTGCATAAACAAAGTTCACGAGCTTAAAATTCTTCAGTGTCACGGGAAATGGAGAGAATGGCTCACGTCACTGTTTTTTCTGTTGAGCTTTGGAGGCAGAGTTTGTATTCATAAGTAACTCTTAATATAATGTCTTCTGCTGCCATGGGTTCAGCAGCCTACAAGGAAGATGTTATGCTCACGTCTGTGGAATTAACAGCTGCCGAAAGACCCTGTGTTCTTCTGCAGACAGATCTAAGTGCTGCACAGGAGTGGTGATGGAAGCAGAAGTCGAGCCAAGGATTGCATCCAAAGTTCTTGCCGCAGTGTCCTGAAGGAAGCACATTTATATCGCAAGGCACCTAGGGAGTGCTGTCAATTGTTTCTAGGGCAAAAATTACTGCTTTTGGTTTTTTTCCACAAATTTGTTTTTGTTTATGAAACTGTCTATTCATCTTGTGAAATACAAATCACTGTGAAAGCTTTCAGGCAATAAATTACGTTTTGTCTATTAGGAGTAGAGTTTTAATAAAAAAAAAAAAAAACAAAACAAAACACAACAGAATAAACACCCCCCCCCCGGCACAAACTAAAAAAAAAAACAAAAGAAATGTCTTACAGCTAGAAGAAATTACAGCTGGAGTAAGCTGATACTAGTTACGCAAACCTACTTGCCCCCCTGGCTTTTCTTCAATGTTCGTACCACTACAGACTTCTTTAAATTCAAGACTTTTTCCAAAGGCAGATACATTCAGGTGTCTAACAATAAGAAAAACAGGGTTTTTAAGAGCAGCAAAAGGAGTTTTCAAGGTCATGGTATCTTAGAACTGAACATTGAAAGATATTCTGTCTTGCATACTTCTGGTTGAATTAGTGTGTGTGCCTTTCTATGGAAAATCAGCTGTGTTCCAGTCATAAATTTTGTGCTGTTAGGGAATATAAATTGTTTTGATTGATTTGAGGCTCTTCTAAACTAAATTAGTAAATTTTCTGTTGGCTTCATCAGAGGAATCAAATGCTTGACGCCTGCTCTGTAGAAGAAAAAATAGGACATTTCTTGCACTGTCTTTAGTTCTTCGATTCTTGATAATTTTCAAGTTAGGATACTGTTTTAATAAGGCAAAGTCCATCTTACTGAATTCCACTCTTACATATCCCATCACCTGAAATGTAATTTGCCTAAAACAGTTACAGTCACCCTAAATGTTTAAACTGAGTGGCCTGTTTTCTAACAAAGTCTCCAGCTTAGAACCCTGACTTCTAATTTCTGAAGACACTATCATGTTTCTTGTGTTTGAGTTTTATATCAAGGGCCAAAGATTGCTGAAAGTAAGTTAACCTGACCTTGTGGTCATTCCACTTACGTGCTACAAAGTCAGATATTTGAGCATGCAGCACACATCAAAATTAAAAATCTATTTGCAGCCATTGCCACCTTTTAATGAAACCATTAAAACACACTACTAAGCAGAGTAACAAATAATGGGCCATCAGTCATCTGCTTCATGACACAGATCAAAGCTGAAGTTACTAGAAGTGTTTCAGGACAATATTCTACTGTACTTTGACCTTATAAGGAGACACAAGCAGAAATGGTTTTGAAGAACTTGGAACAGAAATCTTCATAAGAAATTAATTTGATAAAAAAATCAATATCCTAATTTGCTAAATAAATAAAAAGGCAACAGCTGTGTTGGTTTTAGTTGTTTGGGCTTTTTTTGAAGCTACACATGAAACCAACAGAAGCTAAAAAAATAAGACAATACTACAAAAGTAATTCAGAAAAAAGTGATTTTACACCACAAGTTCTGGAACAGAATGTAGGCTGGTGGTAGTGTCTGCCTGTGGCAGAAAAAAACTACTGAGTACCCATTTACCTGATGCCTGTTGTTTCCCAGCTGAGAGTTGATGCTGAAGATGATGTGTCCCATCTGCAGCCTTTTCTAGAAAGCCACGTCATTACTTAATCCTTCTACCAAGCTTAGTGGTCTTCCTTTGGGGTCTGTAGAGCAGTCCGTAGAACACTGGAGAATTCTGGAAGAGATTCTCTGTGACATAGTAACATTGCTAATCTATGAGCAACGCCACTGGGAAAAATAGTGTGGTCCAGGTAATGTTCAACCTCCCAGTTAAAAAAGCAGGGTTGTTTTCTGTGGTTGTGAGCAACTCCTAAGATCAGAGGCTGAAGGAATCTTTTGCAGAGATAATGGTAATTTAGGTGGGATTTTTTAAGTAAATGTGCAGCAGCACAGAACTTGACAGGGTACCAGCACTCAGCTGTTACACACTCAGCTGTCAAGTTTATGCAGCCAGGAAAGGGTCTGTAATTTGCACTGTTCCCTTGCAAGTTACTCCTTTCCCTGAAATTCTGAAGCACATATTAGAGTAACTCTGGTCTGTTCCCTCTTGCTCTCTATCCAGAGATGGACTCCTAACTTTAAGAAGATTTAGTGAGATTTAATATAACACTGATATGACGTCACAAAGTGCCACAAGAAAATTGGACATTTGGAAGTTTGATATAGTCATATATCTGATTTGAAATCTCAAGCAAGTCTCCCGAATCCAGTGAAGATACGTGGGCAATGGAGGACCTCTGTTTTTAAGCTCAGCACAAACTTGTATTTGTTTTCTTGATTTATGTTGCTTAATAGAGTATACTTTTGCTCACAGCTTTACTGCAGTTGCACCGCCAATTAACTTTATGTCTACAGGGACATGGGGAAGTTAATCCTTAACCATCTTCAGACATGCTCAACATAAAATTAGATTTAAATCCTCTAAATTTTATTCAATTTTAATGTCTTTTCTGTTCAGCAGACTCGTACAGCACAAGTAGTTTCATAGTGTTAGTAAATTACTCAGACTTTCTTAATTGAAGGCTCTAATTTTATCTTTTCATATAATTTCCCTTTCATGGTAAGATACGGTACATTTCATATAATCTGAAATTCATTAAAATATAGTATATATTCTTCTCAGTCTATCAATTTTTACTTCTCTTTTATGCTTTTCCCTAAGATTTCTGTTTAAGCCGTTTTGCTAGAAAATTCCAGCTGCAGAGCTATGAGTTTGAAACGGAAGAAGAATGAAGAAATAAAAAATATGTCTGGCCTACATGCACTTACACTGTGTTGTGGCTTGGATGCTGGTCAAATGCCAGTGCACTCATGAAAAACTATTGACTTTTTTTTTTTTTTTTTGCTATAGTTAAGCAGAGGAGGGGAAAGAACAATTAAAAAGTTTATAGGGTGAGATAAGGATTAAGAGAAAACACTTTAAGGGCAAAAATAGGCTCAAAACTGTAAAAGGTATAATGAAAATTTTATTGACAATTAAAAGAGGATAATGAGAACTAACATAAATCTTTAGAACACCTCCCCCCCCCAGCCCTTCTTTCTTTCCCATTGACAGCACAGGGGGACAAAACACTGGAATTTTAGTCAGTTTGTCACCTTTAAAAAAGTAAATCTTCTTTCAGTTCATTTAAGGAGAAGTGTCTCTTTTGCTATGCCATGGCGTCCTTCCCATGGGAGACAGTTCCTTGTGAACTTTTCCAACGTGGTTTTAAATTTCAAGAGAGTAGTCCCACCCAAAAAAATCCCTACTACAACGTGAGGCCCTCCCATGGGCAAAACAGTCTTCCTACAACTGCTTTTTTCTGGGCCATTTGGTTCCTGGGGTACAGTCTTTAAAGGATGAGTTGTTTTAGTACAAAAGCAACGGTCTTCTTCTTGTATCTCTGAAGGCAAGGGTTCTCTCTCTCTCTCTCTCTGTTCAAGCCTTTCACCAGAATACAGCTTCTCAGCATCCACACATTCCAGCATGAGTACCTTTTTCTCATGGGCTGCAGGTGAATTCTGCATTCCCCCAGGCACTTCATGAATTACAGGGAAG
>VWPU01019321.1:0-103510 GCA_013398955.1 Callaeas wilsoni
CGCCGCGCCCCGGCGCCGCCGGGGAAACTCACCGCCGCGCCGCGCATCCCGCCGCGGCTACAACTTTCCATCCCGGGCGGCAGCCGGCGGCGGCAGCGAGCCCCTCCGCCGCTGGAAGTGGGCGGGGGAGGAAATACGAGGAGGAGGCGCGTCGTGCTCTCCGCCGCGGCGCCCCTTTTTTGGCCCGGGACGCGGGTTTTGCCGGTGGGGGCTGTGCCGCCGCGGTTGGTTTCCTGCATCAGCTGCGGGGGTGTGTGTGCACAGCCCACACGTGTGTCTGTCTCTGTGTGTGTGTGTGTGTGTCTGTGTGTGCGCGCTCTCCGTGCGGGGTCACCCTGCCCGGCCAAGGGCTGCCCTCCCTTCTCCCCCGCCGCGGGCACGGGAGCGCTGGGCCGCCCTCCAGAAGGCAAGGGAGCCCGGCCCGGGCTTTGGGGGCTGAGGAGGGGGATTTAGCGCTTTTTTTTTTTTTTTTTTTTTTTTCCCCCCGAAGTCCCCGACAAAGCAGCTTGTTGGCAGCTTTTCATTGCCACTCGGGTTTTCCATCGGATTTTGCGTTTGGAGCCAGCACGTGATGTCTTTAGCAAATATACCAAATCAAATATTTCTTGCATCACCTCCGTGTTCTCTCTCCTCCCGTGCCTGCACTCCCCTGGCTGCCTGTGTGCTCAGCTGTGAGCACCTTGGCCCTGCTACATCCTTCCCTTTGGAGTTGTGTCCTGACCAGATCCTGCCTTAAGCTAACAGGACCACCATTCCCAGAGTTTTCAAGTTTTTTTCAGGGCCTTCTTTCAACCTACATTTAATCAGGTTTGTAAGACAGATGAGTATTTTCATCCCCGTTTCACGGGGGAGAAACCAAGGCAGGAAGATGCAGAATAGCTTGCTGCATAGCTGTGGACTGACATGACACCAATTTTGCCTAAGCTTTTGCCCACAGGTGCTGTCTCTGGGCTGTTTTTCTTCTTGAGTTCACTTAAATTATACCTTGAGAACACTTACAGCTTACAATGGTGGCAGGTTCTCTGCTGTGGGTAACCTGTCCTACGTCCTGCCCAGAGGCAATATGGGAGGAAAATCTAAGTGAAATCCCTGGCTAGTCTGCAACTGGTGGTTAGGGCAAGAGATAGTATTCATCGCTGAACTGGAGATTCATGGAAAAATCAGATCCTCAAAGAGTATCTTCAGGAGAAATGTGTTCTGCAGCGCTTCTTGGACAAGAAAAATGATGATTATTGTTAGAGACAGTGCTTGTCTTCTCTCTTGTCTGTCCCCTCCTTGTTCTTTCTTTGTCTGGCTTTTAGACTTTGGGCTCTGACTTGCTAAAGAATGGAGTTGTTGTTATCCTAAACACATCAGAATGAATATGATCCTACAGGTGCCATAAGCTTAAATTAGTGTACCAAGTCTGACCAGTTACAAACACGAGAGCAAGTGACCTCTGAAGCTAGGTCTGAACCTGTTCTTGTTCTGCTCTGCTGTCCCTTAAACTCTGTCCTGCAGGCCTCTAGGACACATAGGATCTGGCTCCTTCTTTTGCTACTCATTGTCTGAAAGCCTCGGGTTGTGATCACCAGAATCATCAGGGAGAAAGCATCTGATACTGGCCTTTCCTCACAAGATGCCTTAGGAAAAAGGAGCCATCACAGCTGCTGCTGGTGCCAAAGGGAGTGCTAGGTCACTGATCTCTTCACAAAGACCTGAGTAAGTTCAAAATAGATGCTCCAGCCTGTAAGTTGAAATAAGACCATAGTAAACCCCCTGCAGCCAGCAGGAGAAGTTTCTTCTGCTAGAAGTAGTCAAACTGCCTCCCACCCATCAGTGCGAAAATCCAGCCCTCTCCCTGGATGTGCACAGGAATATAATAGGTGCCCTTCCTCTGCAAACAAGCTCAGCTGTCTTTACAAGAAAGACTCGGTGAGGTGTCAAAGAGGAGACAGGTCCCCAGGGATGCATATCAGATGGTGGCAGCTGATCCACCCTTGAACATAAAACCAGTCATCTCAAAGTCAGTTTGGGTCAGAGGACAAAACGCAGAACTGAAAGTCTAGCCCCTTGGGGTTATTTCCATGGCCATCTGAAAAAGCGGCCAAAGAGGCAGCTGCGAGCTGGGGACTCTCCTCAGCCTGTTCCCCGCAAGAGAGCAGAACTAAGGGCCAAAGAGCTGCCTTGAGCCCAGTTCAGTGTCGTTCCAGCAGGCTGCCCGCTGACCAGGTAAAAAATGCAGTCCCAAAAGGGTTTGAAAAGGAAGCACACCAAGCTGTTTATCCCGGGCAGACCATTTCATCTTTTTCTGTCTGTTTTTCCATCAGTAAAAAGGAAGTGCATACCCACTCAGTAAAGTACTTTGGGAAAAGTACTGTGGATGATTGCTAGTAGGAGGCACATAGTAATCTTCTCAAACCTGCAAATGGGGGAAATTCTTTAAAAGTTTTCGGTGAGATCTAAAATGCCACATCAATATGCGCATGGGGAAAAAAAACCCACCTTCATTGCAGAATTTAGATACTTTTAAAATTTCACCTCAAAGGAGCCCTGCAGGATATAGATCCTCTTCAAATGACTGTGTGTATAGCTGAACAGGGAAGAATATTGAGGTTTTCTTCTCTCTAAAACTCGGCTGCATTTTCAGGAGGACACCTATTTTTAAACATCCTCTAGTTTTACTCTTGAAACCTCGCTCAGAAACTGGTTTTCTGTAATGGCTCACAGGTATTTTATGTATAAATATATATACATACACACATTAGGCTCTCAAGAAACCACGATACATTAGGTAGTCTTGAATAATTCATTGTTAAGCACCCCATGATAAATCTCTAGTTGAACACTATGTGATTTTGCTAGAATTCTTGGGATAAATTGAATGTGAAGCACTGTGGTAAATTTAACTATGCTGAGCGTCAAATGTGAAAACTTTACATTGTGCATTACATCCTGACATGCAACTGAGAATCATTATTATTAAGGCTTCAGGGAATTTTTGAGGGAAGTTCTGAAAAGAAAAAGAACAAGACTGAGTGCTGTTCTCTATAGAAGTTGAGATTTTCTCAGAGAAGGGAAATTCCATAAGTAGTCTGTATTGAATTAACATAAAGGTTTCACTAAAAGAGCTACTGTCTATTAGCTTGTGCTCTGAGGCTTCTCATTGAGCACTACTCATATAAAAGTCAGAGGATCTTGGCTTACCTGGTATGAGCGGGTGCTTAGAGTTTTTCTAGGGCTTGCCACTCCAGCAGCGGGGCTGGAGAGATAGGGCAGCAACCACTGATGTGAGAGGAGGTAATTTTCCCCTTTTCTGTAGCAGTAGCTGTCACCCCAGATACTCACAACTCTCCCTTGTCAGCAACAGCCAGATGCTTTCCTGGAGGTCGGCAAAGGCAACAGAAGGGACCTGGTCATGCACCGCTCCTCACAGCCTGCAGCTCCAAACAAGAAGCTGGTCTTGGCTGAGACATTTTGCATGGCAATATCCTTCATCTCCACCCTTCTCAGGATGTCCTGAAGGTGGGTTGCTTTTCATTGTCCCGTAAGTTGGGTCAGTTCTTTCTGATTCAGAGAAAGTGGCATTAAATAATGCAAACTGTTCCATCGAAGAATTTTGACACAACCTTCCTTTTTATTTACGTGTATACACTGCAGCTCTGTGTGGTGGTACCTAGCATGAACTCCTGTGGCCAAGAAAAGGTACAAATCTGTCCAGCTTCAGGTTAATCATGTGATATAGGGCACAGTTCACTGGCAGAGCTTCACCTTTTTTCCAGGTATTATTAACCAAATATTTCAATGAACTCCAACATCACTGATACCATATCTACTTATTTACATCATGTTCATCTTAACGATATCAGAGCATCTCAGACAAGAATACCTGTGTTTAAGATGCCATGCTAAAATATCTTTTGGTGACTTTTTGTCCTTCTCCCTCTTTGGAAGAGTCCCAATTGCTGGGGTGCTTCCCTAAGGGTAATCACAGGACAGCTCAAGGAGGCAGGGGAAGCAATCCTCACCCTACTTAAACCACCGCCACCACAGCCTGACATCAGCCTTCTTTCCTCCTAGCGCATGAGGCCTCATGTGGCTGGTCACAGGACAGAGATCAGACAAGAGACCAGCCACAGAGCAAAGCAGCCAGTGAGAAGAATACCTTCTAACAGAGTCCCTGTGAGACGTCCTTCGGTACTGCAAGCCCTGGTGACACTAGAGCCGAGCCCACACCTCATGCAGCATCCTCCCTGCAGAGACACCTGACGAGGCCAGGAGACAGGGAGTCACCCTCAGCACTTCCCAGGCTGGCCCCACTCCCTGTCTGGCCAAACCATTTAAGATGGCATGCCAAAGTCTAAGGAGAAAAACATAAAGTAATTAAATTGGACTGGTTAAACTACTGTTGCCTTTTTGTCCAAGAGGAAGCCCCAGTGGCAGGCAGATGGTGTGGCCCTGCTGCTGCTGACCTGCCCTTAGCAGGATAAGGAGCATGCTGGACCACTGACGTGCGATGAATGCCTTGTACTCAGCACACCACACATCCAGCAGGGTTTTGTGGGATGTGACATTAAGCACTTCTGGGAGAGAGATAATTGCCACACAGAATTATGGAGAGATCTGGAATGGAGGA
This sequence comes from Callaeas wilsoni, assembly GCA_013398955.1. Classification (NCBI taxonomy): domain Eukaryota; kingdom Metazoa; phylum Chordata; class Aves; order Passeriformes; family Callaeidae; genus Callaeas; species Callaeas wilsoni. The sequence continues at coordinate 4,616 of VWPU01019321.1, forward strand.
TTTGGGAGAAGGCAAAGGCTCATCTGAAGTGCATGGTATGATACCATTTGGGTTATATTAAAGGGCTGAGCCAGCACAGACTCCCCACCTCCTCCCAGAGATGGAGCTCACCCAAGGCCCTGAGCAGTCTTGTGTCCAAACATGAGGCAAGTTTGAGCTTGGTCTGGTGCTCTGAAGTTAGTGTAGATGTACCCATGAAAAGCAAGTCCCAGAGCTTTTGGCTTTCCACTGAAAATTGCTTCTGTCTTTTCAGAAAGAGCTGCTTCTCTGTAGGTCAGCACGCTCTGTGCTTTCACAGCCCTTTTAGTCCCTTTCACTCAGGGATTTTTACTTCTGAGTTATACAGGTTTCTGAACTTTTTCATGAAGTTGCTCATATTTTCCACTCTATCTCCTTTTTACCTCACCCCACCAGTTCACTCTGATCTTTCTTTCTCAGTAGCTCTAGGTTCTGAACTGTTAATTTAAATACAGCGTGGTTTGCCAGCATTTTTTCCTAAGCCTTTTATTTTATCAGTTAAAGAAACAGGAGATACATAAGGCACTTAACACAAGTGCATCTTGCCAAGATGCCTTCAGTGGTATGCTTTTTCTTTAGGTTTGACCACAAACATTTTAACATATCTGAATGATTAAAAAGCATTCCAACCCATGCTTTCTTCCCCAAGTATTTTTGCCATTCAGTGGCCCTCCAGTATTTTTTGCCACAAACATGTCTGGGAGAGGTCTTTTAAATATCATTTTTTGAGCACATTAAGTTAGCTTAGTGGCTCAAAGGTTTCAGAGTTAAAAGGAAATAGGCGAAACATCGTTATTTTCTGTGGAAATATTTTCCCTTGCCTCTTTCCCAGTACAGATATGAATAGAAGAAATCCACAAAGGGGAAAATAATCCCCATTCTATTGAAAATTCTCAAACATGTTAAAATTTATTTGATGACTGGGATGTTTACTTTGTAGGCATGTTGCAGATCACTAGGCAAAGCTTCAAGTTCCTTTAGCCTTTATTCCTCAGAACTACAAAGTGGCATTCAAACAGTATACAGAATATTTTCAGTGGTGCATCAGAAACCACACAGCTCACCTTTCCTAAGCCATGCTCTATCTTTTAAAGATGTTCAGTCATCCTTAAATCCAAATGGCTACAACAATAATTAAACATATGGCTTTGCTTTGAATTATTGTGGTGCTATGTAATTTCCTTGTTTATGGGGTCTCCTGAAAAATCATTCTCTCTAGCTGTGGCCAGTGATTTTATAAATCTTTTAAGTCTAAGGCTAACAAGGTCAAGCTCCAATGATGAAGAGTGCAGAAAATTTTCAAAACACACTGTAGGAAACAAATGCAAGTTGAAAACACAGCAACTGCAGTTTTGCAGCTGTCCCAAAATTTCACAAGGCCAACACTGTAAAAGTCATGGATCTCATTTTCCAAAAATCCTATCACAGCAGTATGACTGCATCCTTTACCCATTTTCTCACATCGATAAACAATTACCTACGTAGCATACAAGATAGAGGAAAGACAGATGAAGGAGAAATACAGTGATATGAATAAGAAACATGGTTCAAGTCTGGCTTCTCACTGCAGTGAGGAGAGGAATATTTGGGGTCTGGTTTTCATGGATCAGCCGATGGCTGCTGCAACATCCAGCGCTGTTTCCCCCTGACCCAAGCTGTTGCTCCAGTCTGGCTTGGCAGCCTCTACACAGACTTTTTCAGCTTCAGCTGCACATTGCACCCTTTCCAGAAAGTTGTGCCATGGCTTCGTCACATTCCAGTTGAAGCTCCTTTTCATCAAAAAAGAGTAAGACATTTCACAACTGACTCTATCTTCTGTTTAAACACTTGAAAGGCAACATCAAAACATTTTCTAGAGTGCAGCAGCAGGTCTCAAAGCTGTTTGTCTGTTGGCTTAAGAAGTGGTACAACAAAAATAGCACACTATTTCCTTCAGAGGTGAATCATTCCCCAGCCCTGTCTTTACAACAAGCGTTAAGGCCTTTTTTAAAGTCACAAAAATACAGTTTATATATTATTTTCACCAAATTGTGGAACGGCCATTCTGATGAATTAAATGTGTGTACATTTGTGGAAAGTAGAATCTAACACTGATGCACTGTTAAGCTTGCAGATAAGCTCATGGAAACATAAGAAAAAGCAGAAATTAAGATATTGGATCCTCCATTGGCTTAAATTGTCACAGTTCCTTCAAGATACTTTTGCCATAGAAATGCTACAAGAGGAGCAGCCAGTCGACCCATAAAACCCAAACACAATGTGCACTCACTTCTTAAAAATACTGGGTTTGTCTGCTTGACCAGAAGAAATCCAGCATGGAGGCCAGGCCAGCTGAGATAAAGAGAACCAAACCACATGAGGCAGATGCTGGACGAAGATAGGAGACGAGCCTGTGAAGAGCAGCTCAGCTCTCCAAAGGCTTCAGGCACCAGAGCGAAGTGAGGGGGAAGAGTACATAGCACAGCTGTGAATCCCTCTACAGAGAGGCATTTCCTTTGTGGAGTAATTTTTCCTGTGCCTATCTTCAGGAAAGAATTTTTGTGTCTGTTAAGTCCGAGTAATGCACTTTCAGAAAACCAGAGCATGTGCTTAAGGGGTTCTTGTATCAAGTTTTACAGGCATCATTTGAGCATGTGAGTTATCCCCTTGGCTTAGTGGGACCATGCATTCCTGGGTCCCTGATGATCTTACTGTAGCCTCCACAGTAAACTCCAAATGAAAAAGGAAAGTGAATGTTACTAAATCAAGAAAGTTCACAGATAACTGAAACATTACTGAACATCTCCTCCCCCATCTAAGGCTCCATTTTGGGGTATCTGATCCTGTGAACAGCTTGCACAACGAGGCAGTGAGGTCAGCGGGGCTAGCAAACCACAGGTTGTGCTTTCTGTTGAGTCAGAGGCCTTGCTGGCAAACATTCAGAGCCAATTCTGCAATGATCCACCATGCATGTTCTTATTATCAAGACTGTAGTGCCATTCTGGTTAATGTTTTAGAGATCTTTCTCTGGTAAAAAAACATAACTGCATTACTTTTTGTTGTCTCGTAAACAGAAATACACAAAGCTGTAAAAACACTTCTAATTATGTTTAAAAACCAATCACATTAAAACCAAAGCTGATGCCAAGAACATATTATTCCCACAAACCAAGAGATGCAGAAACACTTTACTCCACTGCTATGGACTGCAGGAAAAAGTAAGCAGGGTAATTCAGTCTGGTTTATGGAGGCCAAACTCATGGTACCTACCTCTGTATCTCCCCTTTTTGCCCCACAGGCTGCCTGTAAACTTTCTTTTTAATATACCCTTTCCACTTACTCATTCTTTTTAACTACTTCTTCATTCCTTACTCCCATTCCCAGGGCCTGTCTTCCTGTTGTGTTTTGTCTCTTTATCCAGTTGTTCTCCACATTGCTTCTCTCCCAACTTCAAAGCACCTTTTCCCTACCGAGGCTGCATGAGGAGACACTGTGTTCCACCTTACTTTTCCCAATCTGGGTCTATCTTGAGAAGTTACAGGTTAGGAAAGGAAGGACTGAAGCTCCCTTCACTCATTTCTCTATCATTCTCCCTCTGGGCTGACCATTTGGTGGATATCTCTTAAGCAGCTCCCAGTGGAAGCACAGAGAAGACATGGAAATACAAATGGCTGCTTCTTGTTTTCAAATTTGGGACCTGCTGCCCAGCCCTGTTACTACTGAGGCCAAAAACGTTCCTTGATATTGTGGAGTTGGTTGGATGCAGTGACAAAAAGTGATTAAAAGGTGATCCTGGAAGCCTACTGCAGAATCCCAGTCCCATTGACCTATAAAAGACAAGTAGATTGGTCTGACTGATAAGAAGTACCAAGTGTGACATAAACACTGAGCTCTGGAAACACATGAGCCATGTCAGTGCACATTTCTTACCCAGACAAGCAAGGCTTTGCAGTGAAGTGAAACACTGAATAGAGAATTATCTATATTTGTGGGCAAAGTCCTCTAGCTAAATCTGAACCACAGATCTTCACATCTGAAAATAAAACCATTATCTAGATTTTCCTCCTGTGGTGGAGATAATGTAGCAATGCTGCCAGAGACTTCTTTATCTCTGCCTTCTGCTACTTTCCTGCTTCCAGGGGAAAAGTAGACAGTTAACAACAGCTCCTTCCTCCTTAGGCAAAAAGGTGACTTCAGTTACAGCAGTTCTGTGGAGTGGGTAGGAGCCACCACCTTCTGTCATTGTGGTAGCACAGTACCTCACCTCTGTGCACTCACATACACACTTGAAGAAAGCAGAAGAGAGAGCAGCAGAAGGAAGTCTTTTCTCCAAAAGCTGGCAAGCCAGGAACTGAGGTGACTCCATAGCCTGCCCTGCAGCCTCAAGTGAGCCAAGCAGGATGGGCTCAGAGATAGCAACCAAGAGTCCAGATTATAAGGCAAAAGCACGCTGACAGGGCAGGTCCAAGATCAAACCAGGAAGCCAGTTCATAGGTCAGGTCCAGTGATATCCAAGTAGGGCCATGATGATAAAACAGTGCCCAATTTAGGCTGGGAAGCCAGTCCAGACACTGAGTTCCAGAGAAAAGGTCTCCATAGCCAGCCCTAGCCAGGCTGAGCTGGAGACCAAAATAACCCCCAATAGCTCAAGCAGAGGCTGACAGTCCCCAGCTGAACTAAAAAGGGGCTCTGCTCCCTTTTAAGGTGGTTGGGTGGAGGTCGCAGATGGGGCTGGCCAGGTTTATTGAGAACTGTTAGGTGTTCTCAGGACCCTGATGGAGAGAATGAGCAAAAGAAACTGCAAAACATACTCGTATATATATATACACACAACATATATGTCACTATGTTAATTTTCTGTTTCTTAAGCCCCCCTCTCCATTTCCAAACATCTGGCTTATGATTTTAGAACCCCTAAGGCTTGGAATAGATCTTAACTCTAAAAGTGTATCTGATGTTACACAGCAAGCAAAAGATTAGGAAGTTAAAGAAAGACCCAACTGCAATAAAGGGATTGCAAGTACTTTTAAGCAGAAGTTTCAAGCTGCAAATAATATGGCCTGCATTCCAATTTGCATCCAGGCTACTTTAAAATCTATTCAAGAACTTTCTAGTTTGCTTGTCTACAAATCATTATAAATCTGGAAAGAATTGTTCTGCATTTCCAACATCCTTCCACATCCTTTTTTTTTTGCATTACTACTTTGTACTCCTACTACTACCTGTTCTGTTCACTTTTAGACTGTTTTCCCCAAACTGACTCTCCCTTTGATCTTTCCATTCCATAAGGGTAACTTTTCCAAGCTGCTTTCTATTTTTTATGGTCTTTAGTGGCACCTGTAGTCCTTCCTAAGTTAAAAATCAACTGAAAAATTAGTGCTGTTCGCCTTCTCCCTGCTCTCTAGTAGATACTAGTGAGGACCTGGCACATCAGTCAGGTTATTCCAAGCAATGTGCAGACAGACTTGAATGCAAACACACACAGGGCCGGGCTTGCAAGTGCTGGATTTCCTGAAACAAGATTATATTCTAATTATCCTGCAGTAAGACATTCCAGGGCAGTTGAAAAAAAGTATACAAAATATGAAACAATGATTTTTATTAATAACTTACTTTACTTCATGTCTCAAATTAATTTGGTTTTCTCTGTATTTACGGTCTGATTTTATGTGATAATTATTCCTGGTCAAATTATCTGAAACAATTTTTAAAACATTTAGTTTTGCAAATGTTCCCATACAAATGCAAATCCCTTAATAGAGTTCAGTTATTATGTTTACTCTTCCCTCTTCATTGCAAGCTTGTGTAATTAGTTTTTAATTTAGTTTATGTTGGAATCTTTTAATATTTAAAATCCTATCCATGTGCTAGCATTACCTCAAATGGACCAGGTTGAAGTCAGATGGATTTTAAGGCTGTGGGTAAATGTTTACTACTCAGGTTACTTTTTCAGCTGTGACTTTGTGTGTTGGAGTCCCACCTGAAGTTCACAGCTCCTGCTTTGCCAGCAGAAGGAGTTGTGTGGACACTCCTTGAGCACATGGACTAGTCCAGACTGCCTTCTTCAGTGGTTTGAGATAAGTGACTTCATTCTGTAAAGAAGCAAATGGTGTACGTAAACACATTTCCACCTGCTGGCTGATCGGTGGGAATGGAGACCTCTGCATTTGAATAGTCACCAGTACCTCGGGGAGGCATTACCTTCAACCAGCAGAGACAGTCTCACGGTAAACATGTGCTTATGATCTGGCTTAGCTAAAACCTGGAAAGCAAGAACGCTGCAAAAGCTGCATTACCTTTGAAAAGAGATGGGGATGACCAAGAAGAACGGTGCACGGTACTGCATGTGAGCATGCAGGACACTGCGAGCAACTGCACAGGGCATTTCCCACTAAATTGTTCTGGAAAATGCAGGTGTGGAGTCAGCATACAGCAAACCCTCCCAGATTGCACAGATGACTCAACAGATCTTCAAAAACATCTCTATGGAAGAGTTGTTCGAGGATGATTCATGACCACCGTCAGGAGGAGATTATCCAGGGAGAGGACAAGGACAGTTTCAGCTTCTTAAATTGCTTCAGAGAAAATGAATCTAATTCACACAAAACTCTGGCCACCACGAGTGCCCATCATGCCCTGATCTTTAGAAACTGGCAGCTGCTTAGCACATCTTAATGGAGGAGGTCTGAAATATTTTAGAAACTACAGAGAAGCCCAAGCTTGAAACAGTAGTTTCACACAGGGAAGATTTAGGCAGGGACTGCAGCTACCTGCATCCAGGAGCACTCTCACATGCTGGAGAGATGCGGCGAGGGCTCCTCTTCTTACTTAATGAGCGTGTTCTTATCAGAAGACAAGCCTCACATGTGAGAAACTGAAGATGAGGACAGTGGAAAGAGAAAACCAAACTTGACAGAAAGAGCACCGCACATGCACCTTTGAGTCCAGGCAGCTTCTTGCACCCTCTTCGATCTCTGTAATTATGGAGGAGCTGCCAGGATCCAGCCTTCAATAAAAGGCATCTGTTCCTGAAGTGAAAACCAGCACTTAGTTGCTAACAGCACACAGTAACTCTACACATCAGTGCAGAGCAGGAAATGAAAAACGCCTTTTCTAACTATGTTATAATGGCAATTTTAGGTAGATGGAACATTAGCAGCAGATGCCAAGCTGGAAGCTGGCCACACCATTGGCTTTTCAGCAGCAGCTTTGGTCTTTGGAAGCTTTTCACAGGCTGACAATGCCTCAGAAGAGTCTACTTTTGTCTGGGATTACAGAAAATCAATTGCATCACTTGTTCATAGCATGAATGGTTACCATGTGGACAGCCTCTTCAACCAACTGGCATTTATTCTAGGTTATCACATCAAGAGTGCCACAGAAAGCTTTCTCCACCTTTGTGGTGCAGTTTGTCAGAAGATGATTTCCATTTTTAAACTCATTTTTTCTCATTCAAAGAAGAATAGATTATTTTTCTCCCAACAGGCTAAATTAGTTCCCTCAGGGAAGGTTTGTAAAGTGGTTGGTAAAGTTGGTAAAGTGTCTTGTGATGCATTTCAAGGCTTGTGCACAACACCCATGTCACTGTAGTGGTGCACCTCTTGTTTTTTAAATTTCTATAACATGGGTCTTGAGCTCTAACTACCTTTCAATCCTTCTTTCAGTGCAGAAAACTGAACCAGGTGGTGGGAATTATAGTTCTGCCAATGTCAAAACTCCCTGCCACTGGTAAATCCTTCTCAATCAAAACAGATGAATTTCATACACGAATATCACTCAAGGTACACCCAAGCAGAGGGGCAGGTTTCCCAGCTCAGCCCACGTATCTTCACTAGTCTTTTGGAATAGCAGAGACAAACCAAAATGTCCTGAAAACCATCTGGCTTCACTCTGGGGGAGTTGCCTAACTTGCTAATATGAAGTTAGCAGAGCACCTTATATATCCTTTTATCTTCTCTGAGGTTGGCATAAGGATCAAGACTAGGACATCCTCACCACTAGTTGATGCATGGTTGCTGCCCTCAGCCTAATTGCTTCTCCTTTCAAACTGCCCTTGGGACCACCAGCAGTTGACATAAATCAAAGAAGTTTTCAGGCTCCACCTTCAGTTAGGAAAGTTGTTTTGTCCACTTCTGGCCTAAGATTCAGTTTATGGGCATGGTTTAAAAAACATTTCCCTTTTCTACTTCCCCCACCACCAAACCCCCACCCCAGTTATGCCTTGTATCTGCTGCAGAGACTTGGGACACACTACTTAGCAACTCCATGGTGAATCTAACATGTTACACAATGATTTGATTAAAGGAATCATTCCTCTTCAACTAAGACACCATTATGTCATGGATCTGCACAAAATGCTTTCCAAGGGATCTTTCGTCCAACAGTCCAGAGCAGCTGTTAATATTTAAGGAGCACCAGAAGTTACTAAGTGTCTCTGAAATGCCTAGGGGATTTAGATGTTCCCTGGGAGGTCTACTTGGTAGACCCATTGTAGTTTTGACTGGGCCGTAGGACGGATTCATCTGCCCCTTGAGTATTTCCTAGTGCATAGCAAAGAAAAGGTAGCAAAAATCTATTTCCATACATATGCATGACACGCATATACCTTATGTAACATGTATTTCCATGTGTACTGACATATAAAAATGTGCTTAGCATACATTTCACACTGTAAAGTTCACCACTTAGCAATTGGGAAACAGCACAAGAAATGTCACCTGTGCAGCATAGTTTAGTCCTGTGTAGTGAGTACTGGAGCCCAACATCGTGTCTATTGCTACTCTGCTGTGCGTGAAGGCCACCCCATGCTCTGCATGTTGCTGAGGGAGGGACCCCAGTGAAACAGGATCAGATGTGTTTTGATCATAGCTCATCCCAAGAAAGAGTCACTGCCCTGGTGCTACCACCAGCTGCTCATCACCCCTTCTCTACCAGGGACATAATCACACTTTCTGATCTGCCAGCACAGCTCCATCTGTAGTCATTTCCTAACTGAAATTCTGTCAAACGATCCAATTTTTTCTGGGGGGGGCAGCACGGGGGTGTGTGTGCTTTTAAATGGCAGTCAAAGCAGTGCCCATGCTGAGGCAGATCATTTTTGCAAAGCTGAGGAACAGTGAGATGTGCTCTTCTACCAGCAGACCTCAGAGGTCAGCAACCCGTGAGACAGGATCTGCTGCAGCCAGAAAATTGTGTGTGATTGCACCATTAATGAGCTCCTGTTCAATATTTCTTTTTGCCATATTGCTCAAGGCATGGTACCAAAGCTTTAGTAATGGTGCCACTCAAACCCTGTGGTGGAGACAGAATTACTAATATCCATAACACCCGCCACTCTAGTATCACAAATACCCATTTGTTCATTAATTTTAAATGCCCAGTCTGACTTTTTTTCAGAAGCTTTAGCATTATGCAGCACTTTACTTGAAAAGAGAACAACTTACATTGACTTTTGCTGCAAACATAAGCATCAGCACCTGAAATCTGGAATACAGTATATAAGAAACACACTTGCTTAAATAAGCTGTCAAACTGTCAAAGCTTGATTAACACCATATAGGAATTAGAACAGAACCAAGATACAACTCTGACAATCTCTAGTCTCCATCCTCAGTTCTTTGTAACATGCAATACCCATTTGCCAATTTCTATACAGAGCAAGGAAGAGGACCCTGGATATGTCCCAGAGCAGATTTATCCTGTGTATTCAGCAAAGAAGTGTCCGAAGGGAAAAAGTAGGTATGATGATGCAGTTAAAATTATAGGTCTCAGGGCTAAGAGCATTTTGCAAACTTAATTCTAGCATTGCCCAAAAAGTAAGGACTTGATATTTTTAAAACATTAATAGGGAAAAATAAAAAAATTGCCATTATTTCATAAGTTTATAAAAATACACTGAAAGCCCAGAAATGTACTTCTGTTTTCTCTCAGTACCCCCGCACACAGAAGCCTGCATACCGTTCTTGAAGACATCACCTACTTTAGATAAAGGACAATTTTCATTAGTGTTTGACCATTGCCTGGTATATCTGACAGGCTCTCACCTGGTATGTACATTTGAGCACGTGTGTGTATACCACAAACACACACACACACACTTTGCCTGTGGGTTTCAGTGCTATTTGCTGACACTGTATGAAACAAATAAATATATGCTGGAAGAGGCACACAGAGTCATAGAATCGTAGAATGGTTTGGTACGGAAGGGACCTTACAGATTATCTGGTTCCACCCCCATTGCTAAGGGCAGGGACACCTTTCACTAGACCAGGCTGGTCAGAGCCCCATCCAGCCTGGCCCTGAACACTTGCAGGGATAGGGCATTCACAACTTCTCTGGGCAGCCTGTTCCAGTGACTCACCACCCTCACAGTAAATAATTTTTCACTAATATCTGATCTAAACCTACTCTCTTTCAATCTGAAGCCATTCGCCCTTGTCCTGTCACTACATGCCCTTGTGAAAAGTCCCTCTCCATCTTTCTTGTACGTTCCCTTCAAGTACTAGAAGGCCACAATTAGGTCACTCTGAACCCTTCTCTTTTCCAGGCTGAATAAACACAATTGTCTCAACTTTTCCTCATAGGAGAGGTGCTCCATCCCTCTAATCATCCTGGTGGCCTCCTTTGGACTCACTCCAGCAGGTCCATGTCCTTCCTCTGCTGGGGACCTCAGAGCTAGATGCAGTGTTCCAGGTGGGGTGTCACCGGAGCGGAGCAGAGGGGCAGAATCCCCTCCCTCACCCTGCCGCCCATGCTGCTTTGGATGCAGCATAGGACATATTTGGCTTTCTGGGTCGGAAGCGCACATTGCTGGCTCATGTCCAGCCTCTCATCCACCTGCACCCCCACGTCCTTCTCAGCAGGGCTGGTCTTGAACTGTTCATCCCCCAGCTTATCAGAGGTTGTCCCACCTCATGTGCAGGACTTTGGTCTTTGTCTTGTTAAACCTCATGAGATTCCCATGGGCCACTTCTTGAGCATGTCTAAGTCCCTCTGGATGGCATCCCGTCCTCCAGGTGTGTCAACTGCACCACTCAGCTTGGTGTCATCTGCAAATTTGCTGAGGATGCACTCAATCCCTTTGTCTGTGTCATTAATGAAGTTATTAAATTACACTGGTCCCAGTATGGACCCCTGAGGGACACCATTTATCACTGATGTCCATTGGGACACATGCTCTTCTGCTTTTCCTTCCCGAGCTTGACTGACTCTGTCCCACCCCGCTACGATGTTCCTTCTTTGATTCTTTTCCTTTGGCACTCCTCAGCCATATCCATTTCTCCTTGTCAGCTGAATCCCTTCCTGCCTCCTTTCCTTCCTCCTTTGGGCTGTGAATCCTCATCTGAGGCTCTTTGCCAAACTACACTTTCCCCTACCTGAGTCTCTTCCTCTCCTCAGTCCTTCTGCTTCACAAGCATCCCCTTGTTGTACAGTCTGCCTGCCCCTGATGAATGCTCTGCCTTCTGCCTCCTTGCCCAGACAGTCTCAGCTCTACCCCACAGCTTCCTCCTAAAAAGTCTCTCAGCCCACCAGGGTGCCTCTGTAGACCCTTCATCCAGCTCCAGTCTTCCACCTTTTCTTACCCTGACTACTTTCCCCTGCCTCACTGTCCTTCTGATTTTCCAAACAGTCTCACATTGTTGAACCAATTCTAATTCTATTCTCATCCTCCTTTTCCATTTCCTTATCAAGCTTGTGGTCTTCATTTTAGCTTCCTTTGTCTCAGTTATCCCTTAAACCTTGGTTCCCAGACTTCTCTTCCAAGTCTTCTCCTCTCTCTTGGAACTACCAACTGCTTGGCTGGTAGCATGTGGATGGATTACCAAGATGGAAAGAAGGGGACTCAGTCTGGTTTTGTCCTTTCAGCCCGGTTTTGTTCTTTCAACCCAAGACCTGAGTTGGAGCTGCTGCTGACTCTGTCCTTACGGACATCTTAACCTGATCTCAGACACCTTAAGTACCTTAGCATGTCAGCTGCACAAATAAAGTCTCTTGATTGCTTACAACTTGAGAGCTTAAGCTCCAGTCCTCAGGGAATGGCGGGCCAGACCTTGGGGTCAGAGACCTGGCACTTACACCACTATAAAAATAGCCAGGACTATCTTTATCCTTCTAATACATTACTATAAAACCTGTATGGAGTATCAGGATCAGTTATCTGCCTGTACTCATATTAGACACTACAAAATATGCTTCAGAGGATGTACAATCTAATTAGACCAATAAAACTCGCCCCAAGAAACTAACCAAAAAAAAAAAAACCAACAAAAAAAACCTCTCCAACTCCAAACACAGATGGAAATGCTATTGCCTTAGTATAATTTACTAGTTTTGGACATGCTCAGGGAATGCTGATAGCTTGCTCTGCAAGGCCACTTACACAATGCTCTGAAAATCCAATGAGGTTCCCTCCTGAGCAAGGGCTGAGAACCTGGAAGTGCAAAATAATGAGCTCCTACCAAAGAGCTCTCATGCACTTGCACAATTTGTGATGGAAAACATGCCACACTGATCCTCTGCATTCACATTCCCTTCACCACTCCTGCTGAGCTAGCAGAACAATTCAGGCAACTTAGGACTTCCCAGCCAGTGAGGTATGTCCACGGCAGAGGTGAGGCTCAGTACAGTGCAAGGGGCCAAGTGGATAAGTTCTGCTGGGATCTGTGGCCTTGTTCTTGGGAGCTGGCAGTAAGAAAAAGCAGCAGGAGCATGGGGAGTTGGGACACAGGAGAGCAGCACAGACTCGGTCTAGCAAGATAAAACGGGAAATTTCAGCTGATGTAGGCAAAGGTGGAAGTTATCCGCTGGGGACAAGGGCTGGGAGGAAAAGTGCTAAGAGGCTGGCTCCAAAAACGTTGGTAACCACTGGCCTAGAGACACTGGCAGCTTGCAGCAATTAATGTATTCCATTACCTCATGGTTTTATGCTTCAGATGCAGATTAATAGCATTCATTCAAAGAAAGAATGACATCATCTGCATAAAATCCTTTCCAGTGTCATACAGTATTCTCTTGCTCTCTGATTATTGCTGGTCTACTGGATTAGTGATGGTGTTTCAGATTTTGTTTTACAATTTAAAAAACGTGAGTCCCTCAATCCTCCGTTCAAGCCTGTTTTGTAAGAATCCTCTTAATGGAGAAAGGGACTTTGTATCCAAATATTTTTTCCATCTTCTCCACCTCCTCATTCCTACAGCAAACTTTCTGCAGAGGTTTTGTGTGTCTTTACAACCTGAAAGGATGTTGTAGTGAGTGGGAGTCAGTCATGTCACAAGTAGCAAGCAATAGGGCAATAGGAAATTGCCCCAAGTTGTGTCAGAGGAGATTTAGATTGGATGTTAGGACTTTGCCCAGGGAAGTGGTTGAGTCACCATCCCTGGAGATATTAAAAAGCAGTGTAGCTGTGGCACCTGAGGACATGGTTTAGTGGTGGACTCAGTAGTGCTGGGTAAATGGTTGAGCTCAATGATCTTAAAGGTCTTTTCCAACTTAAATGATTCTATGATTCAGCCTTCGTCCCAGCAAGGTCATCTGGGGGCAGTTTGCATACTTGTGGGACCTTTTTTTGAGGAAAAACAGTCATTAGACTCCTACACACCATTCTGCGTAGGCAGCACAATCTAGCTCTGCAATTTTCTGATGCCACTGCCTTATTAAAAATAAATAATCTCCAAAGATAACAGGGCAAAGGAAATAAGATAGACAATATTCCCTTGAACAGAAAGTCTCTCATATGCTCATATGATACAACCTGTTATCAAAGTACTACTTGAATTTCAGAGAAATATGGTTTTTCCTCAGCATTTTCACAAAGCTTCCATTAAACATCAATTGAGTTCACATGCATGTGGCAGAAGGAGAATATACTCAAGAGTACATATATAAAACGAATGAGTGAAACAAATTCTAAATACTTTACTGCTTTGTCTATTCATGTTTCAATCCATTTCTAATCTGAAACCTGCAATTAAGATGTTGTGCTATCTGAAACAATAGGCCAGGTTTACATATAGCTGTCAATTACCACAGAAGGTGCTGGGAAACATTCTGTAAAACTCTGTCTACACTATGCAAAAAGGAAATCACAGCTGCAGCTAAGCGAGCAACATAATAATAACTTCCCTGAAATCATCTGCTTGAATTTTCAAACGAATTCACTATGAGCAGGCTTAAGTTCAAATAACGTTCCTTTTCCAGCAGCTTTCTGTCAGTTCAATAGCCCAGACCCTTGTGGAAAGGATATTTTCAGGACCTTAGAGCTGGGAAGATTTTCTGTGTGTCTGATTATTGTTCCCTGCTGTGGCTTGCAGACACACTGCATATGAATTCGTATAAATGACAAAGCCCTGTCTTTAAAAGGAAGGGGTAAGGAAATTCTTTCTATTATTTCCTCTAAAAGGATACTGTCTGTTCAGAAACACCTCACTTCCAGCTTGAACTTTTCTTAACTAGCCTAGTCCTTTCATGTCAGTGATCTTTCCACTGTTTACCCAGTATTTATACACCACTCCCATAATCTCCTGCAGCATTGGTTTTGACAAGGTAAACAAGCTAAACTCTTCTGGTATCCTCCCGTACAAAGTTTCTAGATGGTCCAACAAACCAACAACCCAGCAAAAAACCAAAAAAAGTCCCCAACCTGAACAAAACCAAAATAAACTAACCAACTAAATAAACAAAAAAAAAAAATCACAAAAGCAGACCTGTATCCAGACCTACATATGGAGGTTTCCATCAAATGTTTGTCACCTTGCAAATAATCTATAAAATCTTAGTACTGTTCTGTGTTGTTGCAAGAATACAGACTGGCCTAATGCTCCAGGAAGAGAGAAAAGACTATTGTTTAAGCTCCTGGCTGAACATCAACATAACCCAGTGCATGTTAGGTCTGTTTTTCAGAAATATTAAACACCGTCAACCCTCCTTGACTTCAGGTGGAGTTGAAGATGCTCAGACAAAACCCTTAAAAGCATGATTTGGCTCTTGAGGTAGGTGTAGAATGAGTCTGTTTTCACACAATAGTCTGATGCAGCATCTCATGTCCGCAGGTATGTTTGCAGTTGGGAATGGTGGCAAGATCTCACATCCTTAGAAACCCTTTTGGCTCTTCCAGTTGATTCAACTTGGCACTCTCATTCTCTGAGTGAATCACAAATGGTCAGAAACTGTCTGAAGGAAGTATTTTCTGCCCATTGGAGAAAGCTGACTCATCCACGCTAAATCCTCTGAAGAGACTGATTACAGAAAATGTCCAGTTGTTGATGCTGTGTGACCTCTTGTTTTCAGAGACCTTTCCTGGGACTTGTGCTTGGGTAATGGATGGATGGATGAAATCTGCATGCTGTAGGTGAAAGAGAGGTGAAGCTCTGTCTTTGGTAAGGAATTAGATGGATCACTGGCACTTTCAACAGATTTAGACAGTGCAATATATATGATAAAGAAAATAGTGCCAAGTGGCATAATTTTAACTATTTGTTATTAATGTTGGAAGAAAGAAGAGGTTAGGGCTCACAAAAGAGAGAGAAAAACTATTGGTCCATGTTGCAGGGTCAGGTCCAGAGATAAGAGGCTCTGCATTTCTGAGAGCAAGACCCCAGAAAGCACTCAAAAATGTTCAGTGTGATGAGAAAACGGAGACATGGTATGGCACACAGACGTGTTATTGTTTTGCCTAGATCTGTATTTCTCTTATGCTGCCTAAAATAGTGTTAAGGGAGCTGTAAGGGGGAGGATTGGGATGTGGTTGGAAACCTCATGCAAAGGCTTCAATATTCACTTCAGCTATCATGCGTCCCCGAGGAGGCATCCTGCCAGAATATCCACAGAGCTGGTGCCCTGGGAAAGAGTTTGATTAAGCCATCAGGGAGTCTCTGAGACCTGAGACCAGTCTCAGGATCTGCATCAGCGAGAGCAAACCATTATATGGAGGTCAAGCTCACTCTGACTAAAGATCTGAGTTGGCACCAAAGGCAAATCAGCTACAAAGTTTTTGCTCATAAACTTGGCACTCGACTCCAAAAGTCCTATTGAATACCAAGGTTGACTGAATACCAAGGTCCCGGTTCTCATAAGGGGATGCTCAGAGAGGGTCTGCGCTTTGGGAATGCATCCAGAAATCCAAAGACATGAAGCAAAGAGATGCAGCAGACTGGACCAAGTCACACAAGGAGGAGGGAGAGAAGGGCTACAACACCAAGCTCTCCAGAGATCACCACGTGGACTGCTGGGGAATGATGAATTGAATCACTGATTTGCAGCCTTGCAGCTGCCTGGGAAAATGAGAGACCCTGTAGTTTTCAGGCTCACTGGTCCCAGTCCTGCCAGTCACATGAAAAGCCCTGGGATGAGACACTGCGGGTTTCTAGCACCCTCCCTTGTTCAGCAGCCTGCCAGAAATGCAGTGACCCAAGGGTTTTCCCTTTCATCGAAAAATGTTGAAATTTAGGTTTCATTCCAATTTGAAACAAAGCCAGATTTTGCAATATCAAAATCCTCCACAAAACGAAATGACTTTTCATAGCACAGCTTTACTGATTGATGCAGACTGCATGTAACTGAGAAGAGCCTGCTAAGCGGGTGCTTCAATCAGAATTTCCTGGTCTGTCACATCCAAGAAGACAATTAACTGTAAGACTGATGGCTGCAGTTTTGCAGGAAGGCAGTGAGAAAGCAGATAGGGCACGTCATCGGTGCGATGTCACACGAAGCCTGGGTGCTGCTGCTGATGTGACAGCTTCTCGGGAGAGGTCCGTTCACACGCTGCACCTTCCCTTTTTGGTGCTGCTGACATGCCTTGCCTAGCCCGTCGTGAGAGTCTTTTCCTCGTGGACACAGTTACCTGGCTCTCTTGGCTTAGAGGTGCTCACACTGCAGGACGCAAAGCTACAACAATTGGGGTTAGCTGAGCTCACCAGTAAAAGTATCTGATTTAAGGCGGACAGGAAAATAAACTGAGGATGGAGGAGCTCTGTAGATGAAGGAATGTTGCATCAAATGTTTTTGCACAGAAATTACTTCTGTTTATCACCATTAAGCACACGCACATGGCTTCGGTTTTTACAGCAGTTGCCCAACTTACCTGCTGTGTATGGATGATAAGATACTCCACTGTGAGGAAGATTCAATTAATTCTACTCTGCAGTTAGTTTGGTAAATTCGTTTGATAGTCTGGTCTGAGCGACACAGCGTTATTAATATCTACAGGAGGCACAGGAGAATGCTGCAGAGTAATATTTCTGAAACAAAGGCTCGAAGACATGATTGAGACAGTACAGCTTCTCCCTTGTCCAAGATTATTACTTTAAATTCAATTCTCTTTAAATATCAAAAGCTGGTGGCACAAAGATGGGTTAAAAATACTTATTTTTACTATTTATTTTACTGGAAGAAGATTAGAACAGAATAAGCATAGATTTTAAACAATGCTTTTCAGAAAATGCGGCTTACAAAACAAAGAAACAGGCTTGTATGGCTTTTTTCATCTCTTCACCTCTGGAACAAATCCTGAGTTTAACTGCATATATGTCCTTTCTGTTGTAGGTGTTGCTATCTTGCTGGCTTTTTTCATGTTATCAATTCATTTACCTCCAGCAGTTACAACAAAGTGGACAATCTTCTTCCCCAAAAGAAGAGCAGAAATGGGTCCCCCTTGAAGGAATTCCCCACCTAAGGAAACTGAGGCACAATCTGTTCCTTCAAGACAGCATTCCTCTTTGGCCAAGGGTGTAAGACATACAAAATCCAGGCCTGGTTGTAGCACACTCCTCTTCTACTCTACCACAATACAGAACCATTAAAAAGAAAAAAAAAAAAAAGCAGAGTGAATAACAAAGTGAGCTCATTTGAAAAGCATCTGAAGAGTTTCTAGGAGCATTTCCACTGACCTGCTCTTTCATACCAGACATCTTTTGTTCCCCTCCTCTTTAGGCTACAAGCTGTCTGTGAGTACTTACATGTAAGTAGTAGTTCACACTGGAACAGTAACTTTTCTCTGGGGACTTTTGGGTGTCTGCACAAGGTGTGGAGGTCTTTGGTTTGTCCGAAGAGGAATTGTTTCAGGACAGACCAAATAGTTGCTTTAATGAAGGAGAAGGAAATGCAACTGCCCATTCTCTTTGCCCCCCGCCTCCTTTTCTATTATTTAATTTCAATTTAACTTTATCCTGAGTGCTAGGCAAAATAAACATCTTCCATGCAATTTTAATGAATGAGAAAGTAAACTCCAGAACTTTACAAAATAGGTAACTAAACTGAGAATTCCCTCCACCAGGTGTGCTGGTGGAAATGTGGAGTAGCCCAGATGAAATTATCAAAGGAATTCCACACAAAGGAGTAAGTATGAATTAGGTTCCACGGTGCCAGAAAGGATCAAAGAAGAGGAATGATCAGGTAGGAGTAAGGATGACGGTACACAGACTTTGTCATAGTAGCATAAGAATGAAACACAGACAAAGGGAATCAGCCACCCTCACTCACACACAGGGCTGCTGCAATGCTGGAGAGTATGTTATTACTTGGGCGAAATACTCGGCATTGCCTTATGGGGTGTGCATGCCTGCAAAGTTCAAACATTTTATGTGAGACCTATCTGGCCCGGAGGGAAATTCCTGCTGCCCCTATATTTAACTCGCATTACAGAAGGCAAATAAAATTCCCCTCGGATTTAACTCTCAGTAACAACTGCCCAAAATTAGCAGGCAGCCTTTTTTTATTTTTCTTTTAAGAGTCTAGAGCAATCTGAAGGAATTTTCCTGGATTAAACAATATTTACCCTATGCTAAAGTGGGATGCCTCTTGAGAAGAGCCTGGCCTGTGGCTGGGAAGGGGGCGTGAAGGGCATCAGCACCCCCACAAGTGACCTCCCCCTCTGGATCAAGCAGTGTGGCCAGGCAAGGGCAGCTGCCATGCTGCCAGTGGTCTGGGAAATGCTTCCAGCTGCATCACTTCCTGCAAAGTGGGAAGGTGCTCGTGCCTGTGTCTTATTTCTGTAGCAGCATCCCTGGACACCCTAATCCTTCCAAGGATGGGCTGAATGAGGCTCTGAGCAACTTATCTAGCGGATGGTGTCCCTACTCATGGCAGAGGGTTTGAACTAGATGGTCTTTAAGGTCCCCTCCAACGCACAGATTCTGTGATTCCGTGAAGAGGCTTCGCACCAGGCGCATGCCAAGAGGCAGCTGTGCCTCGCTGGGTCAGGGTGAGGGGCAGAGATGTGCAGCAGCAGGAAGGTGTCAACAGCACTTGCAGGACAACACTAGCCTTG
Organism: Callaeas wilsoni; assembly: GCA_013398955.1. Classification (NCBI taxonomy): domain Eukaryota; kingdom Metazoa; phylum Chordata; class Aves; order Passeriformes; family Callaeidae; genus Callaeas; species Callaeas wilsoni. The sequence continues at coordinate 23,874 of VWPU01019321.1, forward strand.
GGAGCACAGCTGAAACTTCCCCACTGCCACTTATGAGGGACAGACTGCAGCTCTTCCTTGTCACCTCTTCTGCGCCCTCCTTCAGAGGCAAGCAATGTGCTCACCAATTCCTTTGGCAATTGTGGAGCTGTTGGAGGTGACAGTACAGGAGAGGATGTCTTGTGCTCCCAACTCGTGCTGTGCTGCACCTCAGCTACACTGATGCCACCAAATTACAAAACTGTGGAAGTGGGCAGGGACTTCTGGAGATCATTCAGTCCAACCTCCCTTCTCAAAGCAGGGACAGCTACAAGCAGTTTTTGAGAGCCATTTTTAGTTGGGTTTTGAAGGATGGAGATTTCACAACCTCCCTGGACACCTACCCCAGTGTTCCACTTTTGGAGTGAAGGTTTAAATGTATATTCCTGTATTTCAATGTGTGCCCATTCTCTCTTTTCCCATCACTGGGCACCACTGTCACTTTACATCTTTCCTTCAGATAATTTTACACACAAGGCCTATCTTGAGCCTTCTCTTCTCTGCATGAAACAGTCTCAGCTTTTTCAGGACAGAATGCAGGTGCAGGGCACAGCCATACAACCACAGTGACCAGTCAAAAACTTATGCACAACCACCCCTTTTTATACCTTTGCCTTGCTCTTTTCCCACTTTTGTTCCTGCTAAAATCATGTTACCCCCTCCCTTGTACTGCCTATCACATAACCTAACACAAATATCGTTGTAGAAGGCTATCAGATTGATTGAGCACAGTTTGCCCTTCTGAAGTCCATGCTGACTCCTAGTCACCTACTTGTTCTTCATGTGTTTGGAAACTATTTCCCGGGTGACTTTTTTCATTTTCCTCCACTCCTAAGGTACCTCTCTCAAAAGCCAGGACTTTTTAAAGGTTATCGGGAGCAGCCTCACAATTTATCAGCCAGCTCCCTCAGTGCCTCTGAGCGCACCCTGCCAGGTCCCATGGACTCAAGTGTGTCCAGGTTGTTTAAGTGCTCCTTAACCCTGTCTTCTTGCACTGAGAGCACGTCTCCCTTGCTCTGGGCTTTCCCTCTGGTCTCAGGGCTCTTGGATTGCTGAAGTCCAGTCTTACAGGAAAATCCAGTGGGAAGAAGACATAGACCTTTTCTATGCCCTTTGCCACCAAGCCTCCTGCCCTTCTGCCACATACAGCACCAAGCTCATATTTTTCCTAGTTTTTCTTTTCCCATTAATGTACCCAGGAAACCTATTCTTGTTACCCTTTACTTCCCCTTAAAAGATTCAACTTCACATGGGCTGACCTTTCTTACCCCAATCATGCACTCTCAGTGTCTCTGTATTCCTCCTGGATCACCTGCACCTGCTCCCACTTTTCGCATACTTTCTTTTTACATTTTAATTTGGTAAGGAGCTCCTTGTTCATCCATGCAGATCTCCTGCTACCTTTGCTTGATATCCTGCTCCTTGGGATGGACCATTCTGTTGCTGGGAACAGATGGCCTTTGAAAATCAATCAGCTCTTCTGGACCACTCTTCTCTTCAGGGATGTTTCCTGTAGGATTCTTCCAAGCATATCCAAGTCCAAGGCCTGCTCTCCTGAAGACGAGGGTTGTAATGTTCCTTTGAGCCTTGTTGCCTCCCCTCAGGATCCTCAACTCCAGCATATGAAATGCTGAAGAGCAGACAAGCACCTTGTTCCCAGCTTGGGTTCTGGCATAAGATGCATGTGAAAAGCCAATTCTTCATGTGCTTGAACGAGGAAAAAGATTGAGTCTAAAAATAATAATAATAAAAATGATAGATCTTCCTCTGGAAATGTTGGCTGAAACATTTGTTTTTGTCTCTTTTTTGTTCCCAAATGGCTTTTATGAGAATATTTCTTAGTGCTTTTACATAACATTTTATATTGTGTTAAATCACTGATCAGATTTCTTTGAAGAGAATCCTTGTGGGGCTTTTGCAATGCTAGGAAAAGAAGAAAAAAAGGAAAGCATATTCTTTTCTTTCTTTCCAATTGGAAAAAGTCAACCCAAATCAACAGGGAAATAGTTTCATTTCAGGCTCCTAGAGAGATACTAGAAACACTGGCAAGGAGGAGAAAAATAATTTTAAAAGGTACAACTGACACTTTATGTTCATTCTGAATGTTTTGCATGGTTTTCCTTGTCGACTAAAATGGTGTCAACAATTGTTTTAAAGATGCAGATTTAAAATATCCAGCTCAATCAGATCCACAGTCTTTGTTTGCAAAGAAGAAAAGGCCAGTGTTCCTGAGAGGTGACACAGCATGATGAATTCAGACTGCTACCACTGCCCTGCTTTTTGACAGACACAGCTGAAACAGGGAATTTTTTATTTCTTTTGATGAGCGTAAGAATAAGTCTTATGGAGGTTTTTCTGCTCATTGCTTATGGTTTTTAAACTATATACATCTAATTGCAAGCTATTTAAACTGGGCTTCACATAAAATTTGTGCAAAATAATCTGATATTAGGTGAAAAATATACATCATAAATATGGCCACAAAATTCTGTAAAAGTACGCAAAGCAGTTAGTGTGACTAAAAGGTTTACAGAGGTTTCTGGCAAATGTGGCAAGTTTTGGAACCTGTAAACATTGGTTGAAGGAGGTTTCACCTCGAATGGTAAAACTTGCATGTTAACTATCACCAGGCAGATTTTCCATTCTGTCGTGTAGCCTTTGGGAACAGCAATGTAGAAAATGAAAGAATGCTATTGCCCTTTCCATGGGCATGGCGGGATGGACATCAAATTGCCCATTTGTGTGGGGCTCATTTTGGTAGCCCCAGGAATACCATCTCTGTCTGCTCTGGTCCCTGACTGAACACTGCCCATTTTTCTTTCCTGCTTTCCGAGGCTCCCGTGCAAATAATTTTCATTTAAAAACCAGAATGAAAATAATTTAAGAAAGACTTAGTACTCAGTATCTTTACTGAAATAAATAGCTTTTTTTTTTCCTCAAGAAAGCTCAACAGCTTCTCTATGGGGGAATTACTGAGTGCCAAACTTTCTTCTCATTACTGCCTCAGTTTGGCATCTTCACTTAAATGTCTCACAAGCTGAGTACTGGTCCATAACAAACACTCTTGACTGGATTTCTAATTGAAACCATTAACAATTTTTGAGTTCTGTAATAAAAAATAAATATAACAAATCAGGCTGAAAATTTGGGTGCTTTTTTTGATATCTAAAAGTAACTCTTAAACTTGAGAGAAAGAGTTGTTGTTATTCACTGTATAAGCCACTGGAGCACATTCCAGCACAGATAAATGAAATCTCTGCTGCATTAAACATAGATAGCAAAACAAAAAGAAGTCTGGTTACAAACCCAGGGAGATTTTCGTACATAAAAGCAAAGCTGCTGAAGTTCTAACAGGATTAAAATTGGAAAAATATGCAATTACAACCTAATATTTAATAAGAAACAATTAAAAGTTATTCCACTCTCTCAAAATACTGGTGCCTATTAAAACACAGACATATTCATGTGGCTTTCAAATGCATTCCAGTAGAGTGTAAACTGAAAAGTCACTGCATTTCATCACACAATAGTCAGAAGCAAAAATGATGTCGCATTCTAAGCACTCATTAAATGCAGAAATATGCACTGAGGATGTAAATTTTGTACAGATTCTCAGAGAAGTTTATAATTTATATTCAAAACTAAGATTCACATTAAATACCCAGCTTCAAATCTCCTTGGACAGTGTCTCTCCATAGATTTCTAAAAGTGTACATTTATGGAGTAAACAGAATATTTAATGGCTGCTAGCAGTATATCAGATTTGTTATGCTTATGGCAGCTGTGGCCATCAAATATTCATGCTGATGGTTCTTATGCAATGCTGACAGCTTTCTAACTTGTGAAATAAGTAATGGGTGAGTGGGAATTGATGAGATAAGTAGACTGCTTTATCTAAGAAGGGTGACCAAGCTTTTCTGTGGCAGCAAGAAGATTAAGAGTTGCATTCTCACAGCAAGAGGGAAAATCTGAAGGTGTATTTCTTCAGATTACAAACCAGACACATCTCTTGAACGCGCCATATGTTTTCTTATTCTTCTCACTCTAACTGTCCTTTTCAGGCCCCGGGATTTATTTGTTGGTGTCAGGGTCAAGTAGTGGAAAAACGGCTCATGAGTTTCTGCTACCAGACAGGCTGGGATGAGATACTGGGTCATTTCAGTCAAGCTGGGGGAAGAATGATAACACATACATAAACCAGTCCCATATTTCTTACTTAGGCAGTTTGCCCTAGCTCCAGTGAGGGCAAATAGAGGATTTTACCTCTTTAAAGAACATAAGGGATGGTCCATTAGACGTTTTGTTGTTGGTTTCTTTTGTTGTTTTAATGGACTACACTCCTCAGTGTTGGCACATCTTTAGTACATTGTCTCACTACTACTAACAGTACTTCAGTTTGATAATTCGGCATAATTGCATTGGAAAAAAGCTGCAGGTTAACCAGTTATCCTGTACCACAAGCAAAGATCAGATAATAGGAAATTTCAAGCATGGATGTTCTTCACTCTTTTTATTGTTTTTTATTTTTATTTTAATTTATTTTTATTTAAATTTTTATTTTATATGACAGCCATTACTGTGTGGTAGTTACACATCCTTCATATTATCTGATCTCAGCATCTGGCCTTCAGGCTTCCAATTCCTGGGATATCTCTATTATAAGTCAAAGAAAGAAAAAGTATCTCCACAACAGTCTGGAGAAATAATTCAAATAGAGTACATTGTATGATCAGTGACAGTGACTTAATTGCCAGTTACGGTTTTCTAGAATTAAACCACTAATATCACCTTTAATTCTTTCAGTATGAGTTTCCTTACCTATGAGACAATGCTTGAAATAATTTTGGATCTCATGCATTTATCTTGCTAGTTGTTTCAAGTGGTAAGTTACAGAATTGCCATAAAAATAGTTCAGAAAGTCCATGTACAGTCTGAGACAAGTTTAAGCGAAACTATATATGCAACTCAAAAGTCCGGTTTTCAACCACGAGATAAAATGTTTCAGAACATAAGCCAAATTCAATGCTCTTTCCCATAAAACAAGAAAAGCCCTCCTCATACTAAATCAAGTGGAATTGTATCCAAACTCCCAAAAACTACTTGCCTCAAACACAGATAGTGATGCAAGGGAACCTGGGTAAGTCCAACTTTTTATCGCAGACCTTGAAAGATAAGAACATTACTGAAAGGGTACAAGCCCTAAACCTTGGTGCTACTCTCAGATTTATCATAAAGTGTGAGTAACTGGAAACCTAGTCTTGAAATTTGACTTGAGAGGTGCTTTAGAAGAGACTGAGCAATAAAAATAAGGGGTATAGTCAGAATGCCTACTTTTTGTCTCATGGAGTTTTCTTCAAAGCATAAACTATGGTTCAGTGAGAATGCTCAGTATTAAAAGTTTGCACCAAAATTCCTTTGCTGGAAGTTGTATTGCCATGATACAAATAGCATTACAGGACACACAAGAAGTTTTGTAGTAGTTAACTAAGGGATGTCTTCCTGCTAGAGGAATTTCTTTCTAATGCCCCAGCAGTCCAATGTTCTCTCACTTCCTGAAGAAGGAGAATCTGTGTTCTTGCCCAAACTAAGCTGTTTTCTTCTTCTGTCCCAGAAATCTACGTGCTTTATCTTTTTAGACAAGGGACAGCTCCAATTCAATTTGAAGTCCCAGGTGAAGTCATATTCATCACTCACATTGTTCTAACATCACTTTAATTTTTAAAATTGTTCGCTATTTACAAAAGGCTGTTACAAACATGTAAGACATAGGGAAAATGAAAACCACAGTCATCTACTGCTCTGTGCTCTCTTCCAAGTACAGATTTGTTTCAAAAAAAAAAAAAAGATATTCCATCCATCTTTTGACATACTCTAGGTTCTCTTGGGCTTCCTTTCACCAAATGTGAAACCCAGAGGAAGTTGCTGCCTCAACTCTGTTCTAATTTTCTGCAGCCTTTCTGCAAACATTCTCTCACCACAGTTCTGTATTCCCTTTTTGCCTTTTCTGCCCCAGACCAGTTGAGGTTGGCAAGTGTAGATCAGCAAAGGTTCAAAGACAGAGGGCCAAAGAAAAATACTATGAAAAGCCTTGTTTTCAGGTTTTTTAGCCCAGTGGGGTTTTTTCCGTGTTGGTTTTTTTTTTTTTTTCCTCTGTAGGGTCTAAAATGTTTGAATATTTCTTTGCTTTTAATCTTATTTTTAAAAATCATTCTTCTAAAATACTGTGTTACTGGACTATGCCAGGGTACATTTCCTGGCCCACAGTTGAGGAACACAATTAGTTTAATGGCCAGCAGTTCTGTTTGAAAGCATATTTATACTTTATGAGTGTAATATAACGTATTTGAATAGACTATGACTACTATTTTTATTCCTTAAGACATCTAAGCATTCTCCATGAGCTCCTGTCTCCCACAGGGTAGACTAAGTCCACCTGCTGAACTGTATGCCCTTTCCCTTCATCTTCTATTTGCAAAATCTACATGGATGAAAGGTTCAGCAGCTTCCAAATTAGCTTTTACAATGGGAATTTGTACTGGAAGAAAATTGGTTCCTGGTGGAACAACAGCTGGCCAACACACATGCGTCTTTTTCCAGTGAGGTTTCTGCTTTCTCCTTCAGGTGGTTTATGGGTTTTATATAATAACTCATGTGCGAAAATACTTGACTGGCAGTAAAACGTGACGGAGAATTTATCAGTGCTATTCCTGCATCTAATTCACAGGTCTGTAATTAGGGTTGTGAAAATGAGCAAAAGCAGGGAGCCAGCTTCCCACATAAGACTTTGCTTTTTATTCCTGTGCTTAGCCTAAATGTATGGAAAAATCCTTTGCGTTGTCCTACACAATATTTTTATTTCTTTTCCTAGAAAAGCTGAGCAAATTTGCACAAAATATACAAGGTCTACTGGAAATTCTTCAAACCCTTATTAAATCTGGAAAGATGTGTTATAATAGAGACAGGAAAATACATGTGATATGAGGTAACACAAAAAAGGTACAGCAACTTATGCAATATTGAAATTGATTTACTTCTCACCAAATCAGCATCAATCAACTTATTCAGCTGAAATTAATAGAATTACACAGCTATCCAAGTGGTGCTAGCAAGAGGAGGATTCAAAAGGCCGCTGTTCCTCTAGTTTCTTACAATGGAACGAATCAGGAGTACCCCAGAGGAGCCAGCAAAGCAAAACCAGAGAGGAGAAGTTGTCCCATTAGGGGTGAAGAACAAGAAAAGAGCATGTGCATGGCCTTTAAGGCAATGACCACCTCCTCTTCCCCACACAGATAGCACCTTAAACATAGCATCCCTCATGAAGAGTTTTGCAGGGCTGATAGAACAGAAGGGAACAGGAACAAGAAAGTGACAGTAGCCTTTGGTACACGTTCCTGTGAAGAGCCATATAAACCCCTAGCAGTCGATGTTTAGGTGGGTACCAACAATTTGCTGGCTCAGATCCTTAGCACTAGCAGCTGGCAACCTTTGAGAGTTGAAGGAAGCAAGAACAGCCAAACTAAAATAGCTTTGATACTCAGTGATGTGCAGTAATGCTTCTCAATAAACAATCCCATTTGGCTAAGGGGAAAATGAATACTAACAAACCAGCTGAAGCACAATAGTATAAATTATTTCTAAGATGCTGAGGAAAATCCAGAAGTGTTTCACTAGGAGAGACAGACTGTGTGGTTGGAAGGACTGTATTACATGCAGTGGCTTTCCTCTCCTGATGATGAATTACATCCACTCCATTCTTTACTTTTCTTCCTCTCTGTCTAACTCCGTTAGGACAATGATGCTTCAACACAAGGAAATAAACCTTTAATTAATAGTCTATGAAGGAATTAACTTATCTGTAGCACACTCACTCTCAGTATGATTTCTCAGTGTGATCATTCCCTATTAGTCTGTCTTCTACCTCTATATTCCTGTCTTCACTATTCTTCATTTCCGACTTTTGTGACTCAACTAATTTTTAAACATGACATGAAATAAATACTACTGCAATATGTCTGAGTGACACACTACTTACTAGGTCAAGCCATTGTGGACGCTGAATGCCTTCTCTGTGTGAACACACCACAATTGTATTTCAGAGGTATTGATGATATTTTACCTTTCTTCCTTCCTCTCACCTCCCATGGTTTACTGTTACATTTTTTTTTTTCCTTTTTGCTGTTTCATGTCCTGGCTGAGTGTAATTTTTAGAAAATATCTCTAAAAGGTAATTATTAGAAAGCCAGTTCCACACATGCCAGATTCTAGCCAAAGAATACAAGATGGATAACAACAATTATATCACACATATTACCTATGTTTTCAAATGGATTTTAATAGATTAAGAAAATAGAAGGCATATCTTAGATTTTCATTTATGACAGCTCTCTTTGGTAGAAATAGATCAAAATTGAGAGAATAAATTATTGCAATCTATTGAGGTAGAAGGTATGTACCCACTGTAGTTGAAAGAAATATCTCTTATTTCTATGTACTGATTCTGCAAAGTGCTGAGCATAAGGCCTCCATAATCCCAAAGTTATGCAGATGCTCAGTCGTGAATCTACAGCTGTTCCCATGGCAGTCACAGACTGAAATAGCCAGAGGAGAGGGACTAGGGGTGCAGCCTGAGTCCTCCCGTTCCTTCCCGGGATTGGGCGGAGGGAGAGACATCACCAGACACACATGGCAGCGACCAGTCTGTACCTGCTCTGCAAATGGGGAACAAACATTCTTCTGGATAAGAGCAGGGAAGGTGGCCACCTTTCCCGCCCTTCCCACAAAACTGTCTCCCTGAAACAACTGACAACCTGCCATCCCAGGGAAAAGAGTGAGACATCTGCCTGTAGTAATATCATCTTGAATTGTGAATTAATCAAGTCTCAGAAGTTGAGCTTAGGTGTTACAAGCTTCTCTGGGGAGCTCAAATTTACCTGGAAGAATTCAAAGAGTTTTAAACAAAATTATAGCTACAATTTAGCAAAGGAAATGTGTATAGTTATGTTTCTTATCGCTGGAGTGCTGTAAAATTGAAGCGAATTTTCAATGTAATTCATTCAGAATGATTCTTGTTGAGTAATTATCTTCAATAAAGATCTGTCAATACAGTTTCAAGCTATTGTCATTTTATATCAAATATAAATTAGACAGTATAATGAATTCAGGTGCACCTAAACTCAATGTCAGATGAAATTCTTCAATGATAATCAAGTGAAATAATTGCTCTAAGAAGATAAAAACAAAACCATTTAATACAATAACAGTAAAACTCCTTCTTTCTACATTAAGGTAGCATAGATGATTTTGCAAAATCATCTGGGGTGTACATCTCAGGTAAATTTTATCTAATAAAGCTTTCAGAATTGTTTGCTGGAAAGAAAGAGCCATTATGTTGGCTGGTGTAAAATAGCATAGCTTTAAAATAGATAAAAACACGTCTATTTAAACTGGGCGAAGGTTTGCCATAGAAACACAGATTTAAGCTTGTCAAGGTGTTTAGATAAAGGCTGTGTAGCCAGAATCACTGACAGGGTGTGCTGCCCAAGGGGCTAATTTAGCAATATTAATATTTTCTGAGACACAGAGACAATTGCTTAAATACTTTTCGGTTAGGGCATCACCAGCTGATGCATGGCCTGACACATCCTGAGCAAGAAAGAGCGTCAGTTCGGCAGCTGTTATGACTGGAGCTGGGAAACAAGAGTCTGCCGAGTCAGAGGTTAGGTCAGAGCTCCCATCAAGACTAAGGGCAACTGAGTATCTTCTTCCAAAAGGAACACTTTTTCTGACCTACTCAGTGGTTTTTAGCAAATGGACACAAAGTGGCAGAAGCTCATTGTCCTCCAAACTGTCCTCTGAGGCCAGCGCTGGCACAACCATGAGGTTGTTATTTTAACAATCTTGAAAGTGCTAGAAGTAGTGAATATTTCTTAAGGAGATAGAATCTGAGCTTCTAGGTCCATGCGTTGTTATTCTGCTGTCTTTATTCTATCTCTAATTTTTTGAATGTTCCTCAAAGCTAGGCCGCCATAGATGTTGTTTAAATTTGTCCTGCATAACCACAACAACTTAACACTTTTTGTTTCTGAATAGAAAATTAAGCTAAAACCCACTGCTTTTATACATCTATAGTTAATAAACTGAGAAAACTCAAGGATAGTTGGAGAAAAGGGGACATGTTTAAAGGCTCTTTCTTTACAAGGACAGCAGCAAATCGAAATATGGATTACCCAAAGCAGAAAAGCCAGTAGTGTCAAGCAGTGCTGTACCAGAGATCTGAAACCAGCATTCAGCTCTCATAAAACAGAACAGAAGCTACTGAGAGAGTCCTCTCCTGACTCTAAGTAACAGGGAGTGGTGACAATAGGGTCCTGAAAGACAAATGGCTGTTGAAATGGCTTTTTTTTTTTTTTTCAAGTTACTAAAAACTTTTCTAAAATCCTCCACAAAGTGTGGTCGTCTCCAGTGTCAGTACAGCTTATGTGCATAAAATAAGACAATGCCTATGACGGGAGGAGTGTCTGTCTGGTAAATACAGCTCATCTCTCCAAATGGATTTAGTAACAAAGTGTTTTTAACAGAACTTTCGGTAGTCAAATCAATCCTAAATGGGAGACTGGTGCTGCAGGATGCTGAGAGCTCTCAACCTCCAAGTACACCCCTGGGGACGTCCAGAGCCTTGTTGGGTCAGGTATCTGCTCCGTCTGCATTTGGGGATCATTGAGGTAGATGCCAACAAAACCCTTAAGACACAGGCAAGCATATTGTGTGAGTCTGCACAGGCACACGCTGTTAGGTTAGCTCCTTAATGCTTTGCACCTGACATTAAGACTAAATTATGCTGCAATTTGCAATTATTTCTCTTCCTGACTGTTTAAATCCGTGCTTTCTGGTTGCTGTAGATCCCTGCTTTGCTTTGCAATGCTCCTTGGCTTCAGTTGCTCTATTATTAGTGATAGACTTACTTGTGCAGTAAATTAGCTCAGACAGAAGGACTGCAGAGTTATTCTTACATTTACCCTCTGCCTGACCAGAGACCAGCAGGAGTCACATACATCCAAGAACCCAGTAAAGCTGGTTACCCACAGTTCAAAGTAAGGAATGACCTATAGTGAACTATTTACTTGTACTTATGCCATGATAAACCATGTCCCAATGGAGAAAAAAGGAATCCTATTTTGAGAGACACTGCAGCAAATACTGATTAAACCCTGTTTTCTTGCCTGCATTTGATATTTTAGAGTAGGGTAGTTAGAAATGCTGTTTTGCTTCTTCTTTTACTTGCATTACTCATTATATTTTTCCTGTACCCAGTGCAATCTGGAAAGACTTGTTCCTCTGAAACAGTTAAGTGACCATCTATGTGCGTAAAAACATAGATTTATTTATGCTTTTGCAGACTGCAATACAAGGCAGCATTTTCATAATCATGAGAGAGTGAAACAATGGAATTCCATTAACTTTCAGCTGGGCACAAAGGAGGTTACACTCCACATTGCCTTAAATCTGTTTTTATGAAACAGAAATCTGCAGTTGTATTGGCATTCAATAGCATAAAAGTAGGTAGAATAAAAGCTCTTGAAATTATTTTCCCCAATGTAAATTTTGGAGCTGGTTGAACAGCATGGGGAAAAAAAAGGAAAAAAGGAATATGTAACAAAACCTAGAGTATTTGCCCACTAATGTATAATCTGGTTAAAATGTTCTTATCTTTTGTGAAAGAAGAAGTGATCTAGTGAAAGAAATTGTTACAGTAACCAAACTAGAGCAATTTGAAGTTAACTTGGGTGAAATCAGCACCATGACCTGGGAGCAGTGTGTACATGTATAAAAACACATGACACACGTGCTGGACTCACAGATGAGCTTCTGTCACTTCTGGTGCCCAGCCGCAGGGCTGAGCTTGGCCACAGCAGCACTGTGGTCCCTCATGACATCTGTTCATCACCAGACATCATCCCCTTCCAGCAAATACCATCCTCTCTCCCACTCCTTCCCATCCCTCAAACAATGCACAGAGGGGAGGAGTGCTGTTGCTCCCAGTTTGCATGGGGGCTTAGAGCATTTGGCCACTTTCTAGGCCACCTGCATTGTCCTTGGGGACCTGAGGAAACAACACTAAAAAGCCACAGCCACCACCCTAGGGGTGACCATATGACCATTGGATTCTTTCTGCCTTCCCCTCAGAAGCCTGGATACTGAGACATTAACTGAAATACTGACTACAAGTCCGTTTTTCTCCATAAAAACTGAATACACTTGCATCGTTAACTCCAAGACCAGCAAATAACTATCCCATGCAGCATGGTGACTGCTCTGGCAGCTTCATAGGCAGAACATGTTCCCTTTCTGTTTAAAAGCCGCCTCAACTTCTCCTGCCAAGCTAGAGAATGGGGAAGGCATGTGAGCAGCTTGTATTCGGGTTGTTTTCTGATTGCAGATAGGTTACTTAGGGGTTGCATAGCCCTCCTTGGGCAGAGCTGGTGTCATGGGCAGGCAGCCCTCAAGTCAGAAATCAGAGTCTTGCACCACAGTTCTTGACTACCTGTGGGGTGCTGCCCTGACCCAAGAAATCTTGATATCAGAGAGCAGAAGGCAAATTTTATTGCCATTTGTAACAGCTTCTCTGGAAAGAAACTGCCTTAGAGGAGACAAGAAGGTTGTCTTCTGAAGTTTGAGCAAAACTGGCACATTCAGAGGATGAACACATGAGGCTCTTACACAGCACTCTCTGACAATCCCCAAGCAACCATTTCACCTATCCTGCGTCATGAGGGTGACACTCCTTTTGCTGTCAAACTCAGGGTCAGACACATGGGTTGCACTGGAGAGGCTGGAGGATTGTGACCAATAACCGGTAAAGATGCCTATCCCCTTCAGGACCCTTCGGAACATGAAAGAACACGAGGAGTGCAGAGGCCACTGGCTGCCTGTCTGAAATCTCCCAGCAGTGGGATCTGCCCCCAGAGTTACTGTCAGACATCTTGCAGCTTGTGCTTGAATCTGGCAGAGAAGGCAAGAGCTTTAAATGGCAGCTGTTTTTTCTCCACTGAGCCCCTTCCTGTGGGTCATCTCGCTGGTTCAGGGGTCACCGGCTCAGGTGTACTTTGCTGGGAGCCTCCCATGTGATGGCAGAGGACCCCAGGACTGAACTACAGTAAGGGCACAATTAAGCACACTGATTTTTCACCAGAGAGGAGCTCCCACTTTCCTGCCTCTACAACTTTGTTTCACTTCCCATTTCTGTAAAAAGCTCTGCTCTGTCAGGCTGTAGAAGCCCTTGACTTGTATTTTTCTGTAGAGCGGCCACAGCCACTGGATCACGTTCTCTGCAGGAGGAAACAAAAAGTGCCACAGTAGCAGTGGTGTGTGCTGGGCAGAGACTGCTCAGATGGGCTGAGCAGGTAAGAGCTCGCACACATGCACAGACCTGCCAATGTGCTCTAAAATAAGGCAAATACAACGGGAAGCCTCTGTGCCACATTCACCAGATGGTCTCACACCTGCCAGTATCTTCTGCTGGTTTCACCAGGGTAACCACAGAGCTTTCTTTTCCTCCCCCCATCCCACTGCATCTGTGGAAAAACAGCTGCCACCTTACAAGGTGTCCCCAGACCCCAGCATCCTGCAAGGCTGTGAGCCACAGTGTAAGCTGGTGACAGCCCCTTGTGACAAAGGGCAGGGCTGGAGCAGGGCAGGATGTCTCGATAGGCACGGCAGTGTGTGTTTGCACAGATGTTCCCATGCAGGGCACGATCCTCCACTCGTTGTGGCTGGAGGAGTGCAACAGGTCAGAGTTGGCCTCTCCGAGTTCCCACGCTGATACACGTGTTAAGTTCATTATCCCACTTGCAGCACTTTTTCAGGATAACTGAGATGTGAATGTTTGAGCTGTGTCAACAGCACACACTGTTAGACCTCCAAGGAAATTAAGGCCCTGAAACGATTGCAAATGGAAAGCCTTTTTTTTGCCTTTTTAATTAGTAATCCAACCAACTATTTAATAGAGAGCAAAATAATCACAGAGGGGTGAAGGCAAGGTATGTAAACTAGATTTCTGCTTGACTGGACCTGCTCTCTCAGGGTGCAATTGGTAACACTTGTCTGCATTAATAAATCCGCGCCTACCTGAAACACATGGGAAAAAAGCTGGGGGAAAATGTCATTGTTGGCTTCTGCAAGGATGTTTATAATACTCCTGTTTGCTTCCAATTGTTCCTCAAAGGCCAACTTTGATCCCACTAAAAAGCTGGGATTTCTACATTATTTTGAGAAAAATAAGAATACGTTTTCCAATGGATATTTTCACTCCTGCTACTGAGGTTTGAGATCTTAATTAAAAGCCATTAAATCTTGAGGAATAATTGGACTATTTCTTGTTAGATGAGGTCTGTGCCAGTAGGACTTCTTAGCTTCATTTATTTACAAAAAAAGAGTAAGTTTTTACAAAATATCAAGTCCTGAAAGATACTTTTATATCTGCATATCTGCGTTATATTCCACATTATATTTTAGCCCATACATAGCACTCTCGAGCCCTCTTTATTTTAAGAAACAGGCTTTTCAAATTCATGTATCGGTATCTAAAAGTCTGCACTCTTCCTGTGCACTGAATTTTTGTTCCATGCTTTTTTTCCCCCCCCAAGCTAACCCAGCAGGAGGTATTCTTGCTGAATATTTTACCTAATGCTGAGATCTAATCTGAGTCAGCTCCTCCACAATGGGTTTTGTGGGGTTTTTTTCCAATTTTGCCTGTCAAGAGAGCTCATTGTTAGAAGGAATATCTCGGGCATTAGCCGCGTGTGGACGGAGAGATCTGGCGTACCCCTGGTGCTTTACCTCCTCAGTGTGAGCAGCGTGCTGGTGTTACCGGCTGCCAGATCCCAGCCTCCCCTGGTATGCCAGGCTGTGCTGGAGAAACCCCGGGTTTCACTTCATCATCCTCTTCTGCCTCTGACACAGCAGCCACGCGCACCGGAGCGGGGAGGTCTCCCAGCCATGGGCAGTGGCATCTGTGACTGCGCCCTGCCAGCTGTGGAAACACGAGGCAGCTTCACTAAATCCTGTGCTGCGTTCAGACCTTCCCATGCTCTCGAGCTCGACCTGCCACATGCAGCAGATCACGCACTGTCTGCTTTAACTTTAGCCATTCCTACAGCCTCCGGCAGAGGCTTTCTTGCCTTTGTCTTCCCTCTTTCCCAACACTTAGGAAGGGGGAGACTCTTTACACTGTCAGAGATGACACGTAGGAGGGTGAGATTCAGAGATAGCTGGCAGAGAATTAGCACTCAGGCTAATCTGGTGACAGGCATATTTTAAAGCAACCAAGAAAAAAAGGAGGAGGATAAAGTACATCGCTTCATACAGTGGGGTGCCTTTGGACAGAGATCTGTAAAGAGTCCCAATGTACAGAAGTGTTGCAGTTCACAAAATGAGAAAGCAAAGCTTCTTCCTTCCAGATTCAGCATGAACTCCAGGAAGGGAAGATTATAAATGCTGGACAAACGCTGGAAATAAAAACATAAATCTACCGCAGAGAGTGCACTATTCAAACAGTGTTACTCACAGCCCTGCACCCTTTAATAGCCCCACCGCTGCTATTTATAACACCACAAGCACCCTTGGAGCTATGGAAAGTCCAAACACCACTGGGACAAGTATTTTCCCACCCATGAGAACAGAGAACCTGTTTGTGCCACGGCACTGACTCAGAAGCGGCTGGGGCTGCTCCATCGCCTGTTTGCAGGGCGATGGTGGGACACAGCCCTTGTGTGTGCCAAGCTGCAGCTTTGCAAAGCCCAACGTGTCGTATACAGACTTGCAGAGCAGTTTTAGGGTAAGCACTAGAAGGTAATCCATTTTTTTTCAGGAGATATTAAATTTAAAAAAAATAATGATCACGGGAGAATTCATGAATAGAAACACATCCAGAAAACTGTTTCTGCTGTCTGATGCTCAGTCACCTGCTGCTGTATTTGTAACAGGAGCTTTTAGAGGTTTGTCCCTTTCTCTAAGAAAAATCTGGGCTCCTTGCACCCTGAGGTTGCATGTCCTTGAATTTTCCCAAATTAAGTAATGTTCTGTGGCTTTGCTAAGAAATTTTTTTTGGCCATTTCAAATTCACCATTTCACTTGCTCTAGTCAAGGGGTTTATATGTAAACTCTCATGCAAGTCTCATCCTTTAGTAAGCCACAGTAACACCCTTGGCACTGGAAGTATGTAATAAGGAAGCCTCCTTTGCTGTGAAGGGATGCACAATGACGTGTGAAGTTTAGCCCTTCCAAGAAAGTCTTCTCACTCTCTTCCTCTGAACTCTAGAATATGCCACTCATCTGAATGCGTCTAGAAGATATCTGATCCTTGAGGATGAGAATTATCTGGCTCAGTACCTTGACTGCTGTCTCTTGGAAAGTTTCAGCTGTTGCAGAAAATGAAGCAAATGGTGGTGAACAACTATGATTTTTTTTGTCCTTCTAGGACCCAAAGCCAGGATTTTGTTTGGTACACAGAGATTTTGTTTTAAATGGAGATTGCATCTAAGGGGAAATGAAATTCCTGCTCCAATTTTAATGTCAAATTAAAACATGTAATGTTTATTCCTTGAGACCACCTTGACAGAGTAGAACCTCCACCATCACGTTCCAGAGTAAATATGTAGATATGCCTATCTGCCAGGGACAGTGACTTAGAAAACTAATCCTCCACTGCAGAAACCACAGCCTCCGGCTCTTGCCCCTTGAGGCCAAATTCAGTGAAGAGAAAAAGGCTAATGTCACATTTTCCTGCCAGCAAAGTTCCTGACCACCCAGAAGGCTATTCAGCCCAGAGAGAAGCAAGCAGTTTTTTATGCAGCTTCTATAATGTCTCCTCCCAACCCTATTTAGACACAAACCAGGCCTCTACAGGCAACGAACAGACTCTATGGGGGCTGTTATTCTGCATTTTAGAATCATGGTAAGAGGCCTCACAACATTGCCCATGGTGACAGGCCTTATAGAAACCCATAATAAGAGGCAACACTTGTCCTGAGGAGCACCAGAGCCCAGAGAGAGGAAAAGAGAAACTCATCTCAGTGGGGAAACATGCCCGAGATGACTCAGCCCAGCAGACAAAGAGCAGTAGAGCAGACAGATCAGACAGAGAATCACAGAATCATTTAGGTTCAAAACCACCTTTAAGATCATAGAGTCCAACCATAAACCTAACACTGACAAGTCCATTGCTAAACCATCTCTCATTCCAGTGATCCTCGTGTGCTTTTTACATTTTGTCCTGGATCCACGTGTCTGTGACCGTCTACAAACAACACTGAGAGGGATAGGGGTGAGGTAAGGTGAAGCTCTGTTTTCTCTGGTTTTCCTTATCAGACCTCTTCTCCTACACATTATATGGGCGTTTACCTGATTTTCTGGTCTAGACCTGATTTAAAGCTTATCAGCCTCAACACAAAGAACAGCAGCTCTCACCCTGGCAGAAAGGGGCACTCCAGTAGACAGTCTTGCTTCACCTTCCCTTTCCAAATCAGGCAGATTAGGGATTTTAACATGGGCCTTCCCCAGTGATTTCTGAACCACAGGGCTGCTGGCTACTCTGCTTAAAGGTTCAGCATTTCCAGTTGGAGCTGCTCCACTCTGTGCCAAATAATTAAGTGTGAACAAATCTGGTTTGGTCACTCTTGTGAAGCCTAAGGGGGAATAGGACTAGGGATGGGTTTTCATAAAGATAGTCATGATCTACATGGCATCATGACTTGAGGGGAAGTTGCAAATTTCCTCCACACAGAAAGAAGGAACTGAAGTAGAAAGTGCAAACCCCGGACAACCCCTGTTGGTCCAACCGCAAAGCGAAACAGAAACAAACACAATTAAAGGAGGAAGCGATGTGACCAGCAGAGTGTCACATCAGCACTGCTCCTCTGGAAACCTCCTCTCTCAGGTCTGCCTGCCTGTGGGTGGGAGAAGACTGAATGAAGCAATGAAGACAGAAAATGTCTCCTCACTCTGCTTGACCTCAGCACAACAGGGTTTCTGAAAAATTCCTTGTGTGCTCTGGATGCGCACATCTATTGGCATCCATTCCCTTGCTCAGGGAAAACTCAGATGTTTGAGACCTGAGCAAATTTCTCAGGGATGCAGAGCAAATTAAATGATATAGGGATGGCGTTGGCAAGGGGAAAATGTAGACGTTTGAGAGCTACTCCCTCACACACCTCAGTTTAACATAATCTGGTTCCTTGAAGATCTGTGTTTTGTGGTTGATTTCAAACTTCCAGGGAAGATTTTCATGTGGTTGGGACATTCATAAAATCTCTCTCTCTCTCATGCGAGTGTTCCAGCAGTTAATGCCATCTGTGACCATGTTGCAGACATTGCCTGTGCTGGGGCACACATTTTGTCTTTTTTTAAAAATTATTTTATGGGGACTCTAATTTTCACATGACTGATGGAATTTAATAACATGTCAGACATTTCCCCCTCTGAAAAACGTGCCCAAAAATGACCAAAGGATTAAAACATTGAGAGGTTCAAGCCAGGCGGCCAATAGGATTGCATAAGACTTGCTTCCTTAGAAAAGCCACGCTAGAAAACAATGAAATTCAAAGTAGCTGCTTTTCTGTTCTCTAAATTCTCTAATTCTAACAAACGAGTCCGTCAGTAGGACTGGAAAATTTTCCCTTCACAGAAGTTGCACGTTCTTTGTCTGTAAGGTCCTAGAGATTTGCCTAAATTTATGGATGCCCAATCCTCTACAGAGGTGTGGTAATCAGCTCCGTGTTTAGCAAAATCTTCCTTTGTTTGCCAGTATCTTTTGAAGAGAATAAGTAATGAAAATTCTGTTGACTATTTTCACAGCCTAGTTGAAATACAGATAAAAATCTGTGCAAAACTGAGCAGCCTTCTCTTCAGAACACTCTCTTCTCAAGAAAAAAAAATTAACAAGCAAGAAAAACGTTGGTTGGTGGTGTTCATCAACATGTATAGTTGGGGTGAGCAAAACCACCTCACTTACAGACTGGCACTGTCATAAAAAAGAGGAAGACGGTAAGGCAAGGGAAAGGACCATGTTCCGTATCCACCCTATAAAATCCAGGGAAGGTGGACCTGCTTCCTCTGAAGAAGCTCAGACAAATGCCACAGAAACACCTGGGAGAGTGGGACTGTTTATTTCTCAGGGGATCAGCACTCCAGGGCTGGACAGCCTGGCTGGGATTTCCCACACCACCTACAGCCTTATCACCCTCAGGGCCATCCCTGTGAGCCAGGTGAGATGCACATGTGCTGCTGGCACAAGGGACATGGCTGCAACTCCAGAACAGCCCAGGCTGGCAGATAATGCCAGCCTCTCTCTCTAGGGGCTCGGAACATAGACATTGGGGAGGAGGAGGAAGAAAAGGAGGAGGAAGGTGGTGTCAGTGACATATCTCACACGTGGCAGCAACCGCAGCAGCTGAGAAGGCTCGTGAGCCAGGAAACTGGATTGCAGATAACTGAGAGAGGTTTCTCCTGGGTCCTGTGTGTCCATAAACCCGCATGTGGGTGAGTTATCTGCCTGGGAGCATGCCTTGTCCCTTTGCCAAACCTGGGCCAATAGCCCATCATTTCCAACAGGACCCAGCTTTGTGTTAAGGAGCAACTTGTGCCTTGAAAAATGCCTCTGTCATCCCATATATAAATAACAGACACAGCACAAGCTGCATCATGTCTAACTGGAAGACAATCATAGCTTCTCTGGATTTATTGTTGACTGTGAACACACTAACACGAAAATACTTTTCTAAAAGTCTGAACGCAGTACATGTTTTCTCTGTCTGTGTTCTTAAATTGATAAAATACATCTGCTCTGAAGAGCTATTACAGCTTATCACAGAAACTTGGATCTAATTTATTGCCAGCAAAAAGCTTTCTTCAAGCCTCTTTCTTTTTCAGATACTCTACCATAAAACATGATAATTCACATTAAGAATGCATTTAAACACTGCTGAAAAGACAACTTGTCCCGAATAAAAGGTAGCATTCAGGGTGATGGTTAGGATGAAACATAGCCAAGATTGGAAATACAAGGTTTAGTGATTTGGAATGCATCAAGTCTTGCCTAATGACCCTTATATAATCAAAATGGCCTACAGCCTGCTGAAAACCATCTCTCCTTAAATCAGCTTCCTTTTGAGTCCTCAAAATTGCCTACCAGATGTTTGAGAAACCCAGATCCATTGCTTTCACCCATAACACTCTCTTTACCCTTTTTTATGGCTTTGGGAGCACACCCACCAGAGACAGGCAAAATCTGTTGCTCCTCAGAAGTTTTAAAATCAAATTAAATCAAATCAAATCAGAGGGGTGTGCAATACCAAACATAATTGCTGACTGTGACCATAAGCTGAGGACAAGCACACTGAGGGGCAATCTGAGCCCTCCTCTTCCACAGGGTCGAGCAGATACCAAAGTGCCTTCAGGGAAGGTTAAAGGGAAGAGCTTACACAAGGAGCCCGAAGGGTCAGTAGGGTCTCCCTGAAGCAGTCCTGCTTGTGAGAGGTCCCTATACAGAAGAGGATGCTGTCACAGCCCATAGATGTTCCACAATTATCACCCAAGTTCCTCCTCATTCTCCACAGATTTTCACACCTTTGTCATGCATTCACACCCAGCCCTTGGCTCTTGTGCTCTCCTTCCCCCTCTGCATAACGGGGTGAGCACAGAGCAGGTGCTGGGGAAAGGTGATGTAAACACACCCCTGGCATTTCCAAGCAGCACACGTTTCTGTAAGCAAACTGTGTCCCAGGAGCCATGCTCCTTTTGCTTCTGCACTAAGGATGTTCTCCAGATCCAGCATGTTTCTGTTGTGGCTCTGCTGGATTTGGACAGGGAGGGCTGCTGTTGCCTGCTGGTGCTTCTTCACCTGCTCAGGTCTTCTCCTCGGGTCCTATCTCAGTGCTCATGCCGTGAGTGTTAAGGCAGCCCATGGTACTATGGGGTAGAAACTCCCTTCTCCCAAAGAGAAAGGCTGAGAGTAAACAGTGTAATGGCCAGACTTTATCTTGTGGCATCAGGACAGACCCGGCCTTCTTGATGATCTCAGGGGTTTCCAGGCAGCTGGCAGCCTTTTTGCATCCCTGTCTTAGACACTGTTCCCTACGTGCATATGGAAATGAACCACTTGTCCTGGGAAACAAGTGGTGCTGAGGTGTTGCCCCCGTTCCTGTCCAAAGCTCCCCTATCGAAGGCCCAGTGGGTGGTGGGGCAGAGCCACCCCTTGTGCGTGAGACCACTGGGACTCACGTGGTGGCTGAGGAGAGGCTGGGCAGGGTCACACCCCTGCTCCAAGATCTACTCTCCAAGGATTCAGCAACCTCCCTCCCCAGCACTCATCAGCTCAGCAAAGCAACCACCCTACTCTGGCCACTCTAAGACCTGGTAGGGCAGGAATATTGGACTTGGCCCCACTTTTAAGTTTGTTTCCACCTCTGTGTTAGCCCTACTAAGTGCCCCCTGACAGCTGCTGTTTGAGCATTGTTTTAACTCACTGGAAACACCAAGTCACTGCACTGCCCCTGCTCAGTGCCACCAGCAGATGCACTTCTGTGCAGGACCGTTCTGCTAACATTGGTGCTTTCCTGAGCATCGCCAGCAAAGCACAGCTGCACACAAGCCAGGAGGTGCAGAAGGCAAACAAACGTTTCAGAGTAAAAGTGCAACATCTTAGATTAGTAGAAAGAAGGAAAAAAAAACCCAAATCACCACATAGGTAACTCTGCTCTCTCAAAAGGATCAAGCTCACTGGCAGATTAAAGTCTGAAAGTTAAGAATGTCTGTCCTTGCATTATTGTTTGAACAACTTGGCCAGATCTTCCTCCCTCTGAGCAGAACTCAGACTTTCCTGGAGACATCTCTGCAGTCATGGGTAAATCCTATTTTTTTGGCAGTACTTAAGCATTACTGGGGATCTCTTTTCATGCACTCAGCTATCCATGCAAAAACACCATCAAAGTCTCCAGTGCCAAGCACGTAGCAAAAGCTGTGGACATCTACATTAGATGCTTTGGAAATGCCACCACGGAGCATGCTCCTCCAGATACTGACTCCAGCTATTTGCTTGCCATTAGAAAAGGGCCTGCTCAGTCCAACACTCACAAATCAAGAGTGTTGTGCAGTAATACAGCATTGTTCACTTTCTTTTCTCAAAGAAAAAGAAAAGAAAGAAATCAGGATTCATCGCTTCTTTGTGTGTTACAGTTGTTTGAATGAAAGACTTTGCTTTGAATTTTCCTACAGTCATTTTCTGTCTTATTTTTGTTATGCTTCCAAATAACAGGCATTCACTTGGGAAACACAAGAAAAGGAAAATGTTGAAAAGCTATTGATCTGCCAGGTGGAAAACTCTACATTTCATTTTCATTTCCAGGGCTTTTTTTTTTTTTCTTCAGCTTGGGAAACAACATATTATCCGTTCAGTAAAATTCTGGAATAATAAAATTGTTTTATAACAAGAACAATCACAAAGACAATTTGTTCTTTGAATTTATTTTGAAGCCTGCACATCTATTGTATGCCCCACTTATATGTACGAGTCAGTTGTGAATACAGTTTTGGGTCTTGTTCACAATGCTGATTACAACCAGAAAAGAAAAAACGGCCAGCAATGCTGACATTCGTCCCTGTGGAAAAAGCATCTCTAAAATGACTGCTCATGTGCCATGGAAGATGCCAAATTGCAGTACCTCCCTTTCCATTAGTCATTCCACAACATTGTTCCCTGTTGCCACATCTCGCACTTCCCCAGCAAGAAAGCAAAGACGCCACCAGACTCCCTGCTATCCTTAAGTGAGAGAGTTGAAAATATTTCCTTTTTTTTTTGTCTTTCAGGAAGAGGAGAAATGGACCATGCATTTAGAAAAGAGTTTGAGACGCTGCAGTTCTAAATTTCCACAAAAAATACTCATTGACAGAACTGTGAGAACCAAGAAGGCTCGGCTTAGTGGGGTTTCAGCACTCCATGCTTCAGATATTCTTTCCAGCTAGTCCTCAGCTTATCATGTCACTTCTCTCCAAAATAAAGTGCCTGTCCTACACTGTCTTTGGCAAAGCCTATACTCTAATGTCCCCTGGGCCTTCAGCACACACAGAAGCAGCAGCAGGTACTCATTCATTGCCTTCCTCAGTCATTGCTATTGTCAGACCTAAGGGGGGTAACATCATGTATTTCTCTAACTTGATGAACACTGCATGCACTGCAAGGGTCAGAGAAACCCTAGACAGACAGCACCTGATGTTGAAAAAGAGCTTTTTTTTAAAATAAAAAAAAAAGTAAAAATCCTGTTCTTCCTGTATTTGCTCCAGGGCGGGTGAAGTTGTAGAGAAAGAAGAGCTTTTAAAGGCACAAAGTGGATTCTGGCATGTTTCCCCTTTTGTGTTCCAAGCTTCGGGTTGGAAAAGGCTGCATTGAGGGTGGGGTTTTTGTTAGTTTAGTCGTGCTGCTAGACATATATTTAATCTTTTTCCCTGATATTCCTGTTATGAGAAGTCGCAGCCAGACTTAGGGAGACATTTATCAATAGAGAAAGCATACACACAATTACTACAGCATGGTCTAAACCAAAGGGAGTTAACCTTTCATTACCCTGAGGCATTGAAAAGGCTCTGCCATTCCTAGTTTTCCCTCTCTCTTTCCAATATTAAGTTATTGGAAACTGGCACCCATCCTTTCCCCATGAAGACACAGGAAGTTTGCAAGCTTTAAGTGAAAATTCTGGAGGTGCATCACATCAGCCTGGTTGGGGTGAGAAGGGACCTGTGAGGATCATCTGGTCAAACTCCCCTGCTCAAGTGAGGTCACCCAGAGGTGGTTGCCCAGAACCATGCCCAGAAGACTTTTGAGTATCTCTGAAGATGGATATCTGTGCACTTAGAAGCATTTATTTACCTCATGTAAATGCACAAAAGTGCCTTATTTTACCCAAACTGTCCTTCCACAAGAAATAAATCCCATAGATCATGGATAGGTCCCCACGTAAGGGAAAATAAAGCAAGCCTGAAGATACTGCATGGTCAGGGTGGGCATTAATTTCTCCCATGACACCAATCAATCTTTTCAGTTCTTATGAGAGAAACAAATAAACCCGCTTTCTCATTTCTCTGTGTTTTATCTTTTTGCCTCCCCAAACACTCATGCTTTGCCTGGCACTGGGCCATCAAAGAGAATTACTGAGATAGGAGGGAGCCCTTTACCAAGATGTCCAATAACCACACAGGCGATTTTCTAATCATCTTGCCCCATCACGAGAGACAGTAGGGGTGATAGACCTGGAAATTTTCCATGGGTCAGATGGGTGGTTTTGTGGACAAAGGAGTGACTAAGCAAGTTCCAGTTCAGCCATCTTACTGCTCTTCCCCTGGGGAAATACAAGCCCATGTAAGAATGAAGAAGTGGTTAAATATGGGGTTACCTGACCAGATCTCTCACCAATCTTCCACACTTGGGGATTCCTTCAGCCACCAGTACATACATTTCTGAATTTTGATAACATATACTAGTGCAGTTCTGCATATTCGTGTTACTCTTGGGACTGTTTGTTTGGGAGTGGTGGTGGGGGTTTAGGTGTGGGTTTTGTTGTTCTTGGGGATTTTTTGTTTGTGTTTTTCTTTGCTTTTTTTTTGCTGTTGTTTTGGTTTTCATGGGGTTTTTTTTTGATTTTTTGAACTGCAGCTTGCTAACTTGTGGACTTTACTGACTTGTCGTGGTAACAAGCTTTTCAAACAATTGTCCCTTATTTAGGAAACTTTTTTTACCATATGCTCAACAAAGTACTCTTTGGAAGCTAACACAGATTCCCCAGAACTTTCCAGTTTTCCGGTTAGGTGTAATAATATCCCTGCTCCAGCATGAGTGGAAATAATTAGGAGCCATCTCTCTGGGCTTCAGCAGGCTGAGAATGAAGCCTCCAATCTGCTCTCTGAGACTTTTTGTAAAAGCGTACCACAATGAGTTGCCCTGAGGTGTGAGTCTTACTCAAGAAGGTGTCTGGGGCAGTCAGGGACTGGAATTATGAGTTTTTCTTGAAAGACTGAGGCCTCCTTCCCTTATCACTAGCAGGGAGATCTATACTACTGTTTCACTGGAGTGACTGCACTTTTAAAAAAATCTTGTCTTGTATTACAGGTTTGCTTATCCCAGTTGCTACCATACTTAATTCTTCATTAGAAGGATGGTGTGATTTTAACAGCCCAAATAAATGGGCTAATAATTAATGTTCTTGCCTAGATTGAAAATTGAAAAGATCCTATTAATGAAAAAAAATCAGCATGATCCATTTGGCTTGTGTCAGCTTATATTTTTCATTTGCCCTGTATCTCAGCTTTGGTAATCAAGTTGATTCCATTTTTATTTACAGTTAAGTTTCACTGGTGGATTCAATTGCAAAGGCTGAAGTAGGGAGGAGACAGAATCCTGTATAAAAACCAGCTGTTGACATTGGAATTTAAAAAAAAAAAAAAGAGGGAAAGAAACATCTTCTGCATTTTTTTGCCTATCATTGCCTAATTTGTGGCAAATCACAGACACATTCCTAAGGATGCAGATGATGACAGCATCAGAAGACTCATTGTTCCAGAGGTCACAGGAAGTCTGTGGCAATCGGAGGACCCAGGGTTTCCCGACAGAGATACTTATAGTATTTCTTGTATTTGTCCATAACAAGGTGAAATTTAAGTTGACAAAACTGCTTCACAATCAATGCTTTGGAAAAGATATTGCATACGTTTTCGTTCCTACCATATTCACTTGATTGCTATGTCAGGATTTTTTTCAGACTTTTTCCACAATCACAAAATGTGCCAAAACATGAAGTTCTCAATTAACCCTGCGCTCTATTCTGTAAGCAGAGTCCAAATCACAGCACTACTTTTGTCCTTAACCCTATAAAATGCATTAGAAAATCTGAATTATGCTGTTTCAAACTAGCTCATACCCTAGAGATGGGCTTCAGGTGTGATACATTGATAGCACTTATAAAATATCCCTCCTGCATGATGCTACCCAGCCAAGAGGGTACGAAACAACAGCCACACTCAGATGCACAGTAAAGCCAGGAGGGAATCACAGTAGGGCATAGACCCAGAATTTGCCTGCCTCTGGCAGGCAACAATACCATCTACAAGCAAACCTCAGGGGTGCTAAAACGCTTCACTCCAAGGAAAGGCCAGGACATGCTGGGGAAGCAGTCAGCCAGACACCGGTAAATCGTCTCCTCCACACGAGGCAGTGAGAGCACCTCAGCCCTACTTCAAAGAACGCGCCTTTTCACCCAGCTCACACAGCCCTGGTGCAGCACTGTACTGTTTGCACCTTTTTCCTGAAGTCAACAAAGAAGCTGTGGATGCCCCATTCACTCTCTCCCCCAAGTATCAAGTCCAGAGTGGATGGGGTTTTGAGAAATCTGGTCTCTTGGAAGGTGTCCCTGATTGTGACAGGGGAGTGAAACTAGGTTCTCTTTAAGGTCCCTGTCCAACATAAACTATTCTGTGATTCTATGTCTTACACGATGCTTTCATATTTACTCTTGCTCCATCATTCGCTACTTGATTTGGTTTCACACGCTGATGAAGCCCTGCATTTTACTGTCTCTCACCTACCAACTCACTTTAGTTTCTTTAATCAGGCCATTGCTTTTCTCTGATTCAGAAAGCCAGTTTCTAATTCCTAGTTCCACTTGATTAACCATCAGCTTCATATAGCTAAGGCTGTTTGTTTTATTCCCGCAATTTCAATTTTCGCTAGCTCTGCCTACCTCCCCGGGCCACAGTTGGCAGCAACATGAGGAGGAGATGCAGGACACAAGCAGACCAAACAGTCTGTGGCTACACATCTCCGAGAAAGCAGCTCTGCAATGTAGCAGCAGACACCAGCTCCCAGTATCTTCACTTTGAAGGGAGACAGCTTCCCCATAAATGTTACCCAGCAAAAGCTCAGTTGCACATCAATGGCTATTGATGAAAAATTAAGACCTGAAGATCTTGGAAGCAAACTCAGAAATCAATAAACTATTCATAGGAAATTACCTCTCTCTTCCTCTGTGTGCATTTTGTTCACCAGCATTTCCTAACTTTTAGACATGTGTCGTCTGACATAATTCATCAAATAACTTAATCTACATGACAAAAATTATGCACATAATTTGTGAGCAGACTCCACAAACATTTAATATTCAAAATTCAAGCTGTGGTGATTAGTCTTGATTGAACACACAAATCAGCCAGTGTCTTACTGTATTTGAATGATTAACTCCATCGTTTTTGGAAAAAACTCCACACTTATGATTATGATGAATTCAGAATCTGCTTTTTTGAGACTACTCTGATATTTCCTTGTGATTTTGCCACCCCTCCCATACTGGGTTTTAATTCTATAACTCTCTCACCATTTGCAGACAGTAAACAGAAAAGGAGGACATATTCCAGAAATGTACTCCAGGATGAATTCTGGTAGAAATTTGGAATTGACTTTTATAAAAACTTTCTGCAACACTTGCTCTGACCTCTGATTTTTCAGGCAAATAATGAATTCATGCTGATGAACAGTGTGCAATTTCACGATACCAAGTCAAAAGTGCTTTAGAATTATTTTTCTTCTCCCTGGTCCATCTTTCTTTCCTGGGATCAGATCAGTGGATGTGAAAGACCATAATCTGGATGTCTTCCATTTAACTATTTTCAGAGGAACATCTTGAAAGTTTCCTTTCTCCTTCTTAAGATGAAAAGTTCTTTTGAACTCCATTGGCACTTCAGTGCCAGCAATGAGATCAAAATGAAGGGTTTCTTATTTCTCCCCTTCAGTGAACACCTGGAAGAACACCAGAGGCTATCTAATATTGTGAATATCTGCCACTCTTCTCCCGGTAGCAGATGTTCTCTTCATTCTTGGACACTGCTGTCCTGTACTACTCTTAGAAGCCCAGAGTCAAGGAAGAATGGTCTAGACCAAAAAAAAATCCCCCAATTACTGGAATGTAAACATCAGTATAAAGACCCTATTATGAGCTTCATTTGTAATCAGTTTTATTATGTTGTTACAGTAAAATGCACATTTCACCCCCACGTGGGAGATGACTGAAGCAGTAAGTATACAGCAAAGCAAAACCATCATTGGAAGAGCACAAGTTCCCTTGGAAAACAGCCTTAGAGCAAAATCAGAGAAGCACAAAATCCTGCCAAGACGTCAAGTTTTGCTGACATTTTGTTTTGGAAATAACATCAAAAAGTAAATGTTGTCAATACCAAAAAGGAATCTTAAAGCAGTATTTACAGTTTCAGTGTGCTAAAATAAAGTTGTTTAACTTAATTCCAAAGCCACCTTTTCTTCAGATTTCAGTCAAGTACCATGACTTAATACCTAAATCCTCAAGAAAAAGAGTGGGATGGAAATACTCCAGTTACACTGAACCATGCTGAGAGGAAGATTTAAGTTTTATTATTGTCAATATTTTGGGCAAGAATAGTGCCATTTGGGAGTGTTAGTTTGAATTAACATAAAATCACTCTGGAAAAAAAAAACTCAGAAGGGATAGTTAAAGGAACCTCAATTCTGCACCCAGCTCCTGGTGTGGCAGCAAGGGGAAAGTTCTCCAGGTGCTGCATATGTTCAGCCTCTTTCCTTTGCCTGGCAGGGAAGATCTAAGGATCTTTTGGGGTTTGCAGTCTGTATACAAGGGGGAAGGAGATGCTCAACTTCCTACTGCCAGTGACGGAGCAACCACAGGGAAGGGACCTCTGCAATAGAAACCTCAAGAGGGCAGGAAGGGTAGCAAGAAATTTGGTGGGTGCATGGGAAAGGGAAGAGCAAACAGGGCAGCTGTTTCTGGGCATAGGGCAAAGGTGTTTTCCTGAGGTTTCTGCAGGAGGGAATTCCCCAGCAGCTATTTATTGCCATTTCTGACTTAAAAAGACAGGACTTGGGGAAATATAGCACAGGGGTAGGTGGTACTGAGAAACACCCACCACTCCATCTCTCATTTCTTCTTTAGATGAGGAAACCAACTGAAGCTCACTTCTGCTCCTCCAAGCAGCTGCATCATGCGCATACACAGGCTTTATGTGCGTATTTCTTTTTTTGCATCTTTTCACATGCCCAGGAGGAGGACAGGGCACAGGGAATGATTCCATTTACAGGGCTAGAAAGCCTAGATTTGTTTCCTGGGAAGAGCAAGGTGAGGTCAGACAAGGTGCAAATTGGCAGAGCTATGCCTATTTATGCTACAGGGTATTTTTGGCAGAAGGGGAATCCCAGTTTCAAAGGGAGCCTTATCAAATGGAAGCTATCTCATGACACGGAGCCCATCTCACAGGTGCTTGTAGAGAAGTGAGAGTCACAGCTCTCCTCAAGAAAGAGATGCCTCCAAAGCCCAGAGGGGTGGGAGGAGAAGGAGTTCTGCTCCATCTTGAGAGCTCCTACTAAACACTGCAAGATTGGGTGTGGATGGGACCCTGTGCTGCCACCATCCCGCTGAATTAAAGGATGATACACAGCAGTGTTGCTGCAACATCCTTTTGGGATGCTAAATCCCACACCAACAACTTTTCACCTCCTTCTGGGAGATGGGGCTATGCTGTGGCCAAGGGTGGGGGTGCTCTTTCCCACGCCAAAGCCAGACCCTTTCTCCCAGAACAGAGTAATTTCATACACCGAGCAGCCAGATGGCAAAGCTCAAATGTCATATTAGCCTGTTTCAGAAAAAACCCCACAACCCAGGACAAGACTGGCAAAGCAGAGGGAGCATAGCACATGAGCGCACACGCCCACTCACCAAAACACAGCTGGCTGGGGTTATTTTTAGACCCGATTTGACAGGGTCCCTTTAAATTTCGCTGGCTTTTGTCAGTTTGTATCACAGAGCTAACGTTGTTTAAACAGAACACATTATTTTTGGCCCGTGAATCACAGGACCCGCTCAGCAGCCTTTTCATGCAAACCACTGAGAGGCCTCTGTTTTTCTCTGCACCGGATTATTGAAAAAAAAACCCTTAATCACCAGGTACGGTGATTGGCTTCAAAGATTTGCAAATTAGGAGTAAGCTATCAAATAGCTTCCTAGGGGCTGTAAACCACACAAATCTCATTGCCATTAATGAGGGCTTATGCCACTAAATAATATCTTTCTGTACATGCACACACATTATATATATACACACACACACACACACACGGAGTGTATAGCATGCCTGGTTGGTTTACGCCTGTAGGAGCCACATGGGATTTCCCCGATGTAACATCCTTGCTAAACCTAACCGGCAGGCAAGCGGGGAGATCTCCCGGGGACCCCTCACTCATCCCTCTGGGAGCCAGCACCCTGGGAGCAGCGGTGGTAATTGCTCTGCTGCGGTTTTAAGGGAGATGCTGGCAGAGGAGCTGTGGGAGTGTTACGAGGGAGGGTGAAGCACCAGGGGACTTTTAAGTATTGCAGGAATTAAAAAAAAAAAAAAAAAGCGGAGAAAAAAAAAGCAAATGCAGTTTTTTTTTCAGCTGGATTCCCAAAAACCTTTGTAAATACGTGTGCCTCGTGCCTAACCAGTGTCAGTGGTGACAGGGATCTTCCTGGCTCCTCTGTGGCGGGAGGAGGAACATCCCCGTCCCTGAGCTCAGCGCCTACGTAGGCTCGTGGTTCCCCAGTCACACTGGGCTGCGGGCAGCGCTCCTCCAGCCCTGGAGCAGCACCAGCACCCTGAGTCACAGGCTGCTGGGGCCGGGCGCCTCGGCCAGCAGACCGCAGCCTGCGCAATGCCTGCGGAAAGCAAAACAAAAACAAGCCACACGCTCCATCCCCCCCAGCCCCCGCTCCCACCCAAGGATGGGTTGGAAATGATTTGCAGCTGTTGCACGAAACTGTCAGCTTTCAGCTGCGTCAGCCCCTTCTCAGCGCCGAGGGGACGGGAGGGCAAGGGAAAAGCAAAGCCTCGAGCAGGGCACAGCTCTGGGAAACCCAGTGCTCTCGCGGAGCCATCCCAGTGGTCACTGGTTTTCCTCAGCTTGTGCACATTCAAACGGACTCTTTTAGAATGGCAGGATTATCCAAATCATGACAGATGTGTGAAAATGAAAGGAATGCAAGTCTTCGGGTTTTTTTAACTCGGATCTGCAGATTCTCTTCTGTTCTAAGTAAAAAAAAAAAAAACAACAGGGAAGGAAAAGAAAAAAACCACAAAGCTTCCATGTCCCAGGTTGAAATAAAATAATGCAGCGTTTGCTTTTTTGCACTGGGGATTTCCAGGATCTTCCTTCCTCCACAAGGGCCGGCCCCTACACACTGCTGGTCTGCCCGGCACAGCTGGAGCCTGTGGCAGGGCCCTGGGCAAAGGGCAGGGCACCAGGGCGGTCTCCAGAATAAACTCAGCTGCGGCCACATTTCCTTCTCACCGCCCTTTCTGTGACAAGTCAGGAGCCTTGCCTAACCCTGTCTAGCCCCATTTTTCTTAACCGAAGCAAACGCTACTGCAGTTTGTCCAAAAGGGGTAAGGAGAAGGCGGTGGCGAGGGATGGAGCAGAGCCCAAAAAAGCAACGAGACTGTGAGGGACAAGAAGCAGGATTAAAACAACAACAATCATTTCCAGGATAAAAATGGTAACTCCTGAGAAAAGATGGCTTAGAAAGCCTCCAGGCAGATGAAGAGTCTCAAAACTTTCTATTTCTTTATTAAAAAAAAAAAAAAAAAGGAAAAAAAAAAAAGAGAAGGAGAAGCCCCACCTAACGCTCTCCATTTTAAAGACCACTTTCCCAGTGTGGCAGCAGCAATCATGTCCTTCACTGGCTGCACAGCCCTGTGGAGCAGGCACTTAACATCACACCCCAGTAACGTGTCCGAGCACAACTCATCCATTTCAATGTACACCATCATTCAAGCATCCCGAATTCAACCACTCCAGAAGGGCCCTAGAGGCACCTGTGGTGGGAAGCTCAGGACATGGTGGCCTGAGGTTGCAGGTGAGGAGGCACTGGCCCTACCACACACAGGTCACATCACCTTTCCTCACTGTACCCACAACAAACAGTGAGCAAAACAAATGCATTCAAGTCTCAGGGGAAAGTCTGTCACAAGTATTGGACAAGGGCTCAAAGCAACAGTAAAAATAGGTGTGCGAACACAAGGTCAGATGGTTGGTTCTTTTCCCATTGCAAACATTTCCATTTTGTTCCCCCTCTGATTACACTGTCTCCAAGAGTACAGTACTCTTGGAATCTCAGCCCTCTTCAGCATCTTCTTTGCAAGACATATCATCATCTGGGATTTGTGGATAACCTATCCACTTACAAAAAATACATATTACATACAATTACCGCTGTAGCTTAATAGGAATTGTATTCTCTCCAAAATAAACACTCTGGGCCAGTGAGCTTCAAGTGACTTTCAAACAAGGTTTACAAAAACAGAAACAAAAGTGAAAAACGATGTCTACTTTCTGTTTCCCTACCTCCCAAATAAAACAATTTTGTCCTCAGTGGAAAGTTCCACCAGAAACAGAGGAAAGATAGGATTACATGGAGTCTCTCACATTGCGGGGGAAGGGGGTGGCTGTTAAGAGAGAGGAAAAGACTGATTACTATCTGCTGTTTCTTCTCAACAGTTGAGAAACAAGGGAAGTGAGTTCGTTTTGCCACTGAGGACACACAGACCTCGGCAGGTTCCAGGGAGTAGCATCAAGAGAGCTTTTCATGAGGTCCTTGGGACAAAAAAAAAAAAAAAAAAAAAAAGCAAGTTAGGGCAAAGGAATTAACTCTTTAGTACAGAGCAAGCATCCACACAGGCAGCTGCTAGGAACTCCTAATTTTGGGGGCAGGTCAGGTCCTAGGTTTGGGCACAAAGCATATGTGTATGCTTTGTCATTGTCATTGGTGTCTGAGAGGTACCAGTTAGAGCTCCAGATCCTTAGCAGCACACTGGAAATATACTGGATTGACTCAAGCTTTCAATTCACCCTGCTTTGGGTGGAGGCTTAGCCACAGAAAAAGCAACCTAGGGGCGAAATGTGAGTTCTGACTGAGGAGTGGTTATCAATCACCAGGGTCTCATACAGAAGTCCAATGCAGAGAGACTCTTCCTTCCATCATAGCACTGTTCTGATAGAAATGGAGCAACCCATGTATGTCCATTCAGCATGTCATCACACGCATGGGCATTATATATTAAAATAAATAGAGGGACTCCAGGAGACAGAATCTCTCTCCCTGCTTCACCAAGCCTTAGCAGTATATCTTCCTTTAAGGAATCAATATCCAAAGGTAACAGGCCATTCTGAACTGCTGCTCCTGACCAAACTACCTACTTGCACAGGTGATCTTCTATATTTGGAAAGCAAAATACTTTGGGAAAATGTTATGATCCAGCTTCCTGGAGATTGTTTGCTGTTTCCTCTTTCCATCACTTTAGGCTGCTTTCTCCCTTGCCCTCCTACTTTCTTCCTGTAGTTCTCATGATATTTTTAAATCCTTGACTTCACCTTTTCTTGCCAGCCAAACTTCTCTCAGTGGCCTAAATGCAAATCTAAACATTGAGGCTCATTGAAAGAGAAGATACACTCAATGAAACCAATTACACAGAACAGACATCTTATTTCTCCACTGCAAAAAGACGCTTTAAGTAAATTCTTAAGAGTCCATGCATCTCCCACAGAATTACATGGCTAACTTCAGATTTGCAACAGCAATCCTCAAACTCGTCATTTAAAGATGCCCAGACCACCGCACTACTGAGTTGGTTCAGAGCCCACTTAAATCTACAGTCTCCTACATGTTTCCATATGTATTTCTGGCATTATTTCATATTTTCTACTATATATTTAGAAAAAAAAACACCAAAGAGTAAACAAGATATCCATTTGCTGTTGACTGTGTGTATTCAAAGTCCCAACATTGAAATGCAAGGCTCCTGTTGTAGATTGAAAGAAGGGCTTCTGTTCTTGGATCTTGTCTGCTTCTCCCCACTGTACGAGGATTGCTAGCAAATCTGTTATCTTCTCTCTCCTGTAAGCTGGAGCCACTACTGGAGTGGCTTCTGCAAGTCCCACATAGCCATGAATTTTGTGGAGTCACTTGGAAGCCACAAAAACTAGTTTTGTGGAAGAATTGGCTTTGGGGCAGCTTAGCTCTCTTTTTCTTTTTTTTTTTTTAAATTATGTGATTACTCCTCATAGATAACATTTTCACTAATCTATAGCAAAGTCCTCATGTACGCTGACTTTTGTGTTATTGGGAAGCAAGCTCCCGTTCCATGAAGGTGCAAGCCATCTTTGTTGCAGCTCAGATCTGCTCCAATTTCACTCTGCTCAAGATCTCCTCTGGAACCGGGTTCTGGCAGAGCAATACAAAGCTGGACTAGCAAATCCCTCTGCCAGCTGCAGGTCCCAAACCTGCAACGGCTGTCCCAGGAAGGAGCCCTTCCAGACCTCTGCAGGACCTCTCCTAACTGACTTTCACTGTGCTCATGGAAACCATCTCCAGCATGACCCAGCTTTCGCTACTTCCACAGATCATGCCCTGTTTTGCCTGTGTTCACACACCCCATCAGGATCCATTCCATGGCGCCACTGGAAGGACACTCAGGCATGCGGCAGGAGGGAAGTTCAACAGAAGGCCTCATCTGGATAGCCAGGGGAGCAGGGCTGCAGAGGGCACCAGTTTCTACCTCCCACGCAGTACAGATGCAGCCCAGGTGGCCCAGAGTTTTTATTATTGCACTGATGGAGAAGCTTGAAGGAATGTAGATTTGGACAGTCTGGAAGTCATTATCCCATGGTGCTGTCTTTAGAGTAGCTGTTCTACCTTGGACAAGCTCCCTGAAAATGTACACAGCCTAACTCTTATGCAATAATAAGTGAAATAGGGCTTTACACAAAAATAGCAATTGCCAGGGTGTATAGATTTGCCTTTGAGGGGAATATGCATTTGCTGAATTACAAGAACTGTTGTGGACAGCAAAGATGCTCTGCTCAAGGTTGTTACTAAATATCTGCAAAGAACCAGAGGCCCAACTTCACTCAGCACAGACCTTCATTGTGCTGTGCAGTCAGCAATATTCACACATGATACTTGACCTTCCTGAACCGCATACTTTACAGCTCGATTTTGTTTAAAAGAAAAGCAAAAATAAAAGCAAAAAAAGACACTTCAAAGCGTCCTCAGCATGTGCTGCAGTCATGTAACACATCCTAGCTACAGCTAGTGGGATTGAACTAGACATTGTCAGCAGACAGTAGTTTGATCCAGTCACTGGGGTCTCAGCAAAGCCTTTCTTCTAGAAGAGCATCGGTTTGCTTCAGCTCTCACACCAAGCTGGCTAGCAGATTACAAAGCTTATAACCTTTTATATGTTAAGAGTGTATTTTTTCCATTTTCTAGTCACATACAGAGCAAAAGTTCTTTCCCCTTTGAGTGTCCTAAAAGACATTTGATTTTGAGTTTGGAAATTTGCATCCCAATGGAGAGGAGAGAAAGACAAAGAAAATGGTAAGAGAGCAAAATATATGAAACTGGGAAGGCTCATCCTTTTAATGTGGCAGCTTCTGTTCCTCCCATTGTTGTGTGAACTGCAAGTCCCTTACTTTAATCAACTAGATTTGCTATTTGGTTGTTCCTCAGTTGTCATTCTCCTCTGTTTTGCTCCTGGTTTCATCATGAAGCAATACCGCCCAGTTTCCCAGCTCTGAGCCCACTTAGCTGACAACACCACCTTTCGTTTCAGCCAGGGTAGACTGAACCAGGTTCTCTTATTCTGCAATGACTACAGCATTTAGTGGGAAGAGCAGAGGCATCTGGATTCATGCTTGTCATATGAGCGCACCAGCAGGCATGAGGAAAGAACAGGCTGTGCTGACATACATAGGTGTGAGAGCTTCTGCCACCTGAGTCAGTGGCACAACACCGAGCTAAAACCAAGGGCACAGGCAAGCTCTGGGCTCTCTGCATCAGCACAGCATCACCTACTTCTCCCCACTGTGCTTTCTGCATACGTGCTGGGCTAAACTCCAGGGATTAATTTACCACCCACTGTGCAGTTTTGCAGAGGAGGAAGGGTTCAAAGACTAGTTCAACAACATGAAGTTGTCACTAATGACGCAGAGGCCGATATTTCCTCTTGGCAGCCCAGAGTGTGGAGAGGGCTGGCACTAGCACCTCCTTAGGTGACACCAGCACTGCTCTCCATGCCAGAGTAGCACCACTGGAAGGCAGCACTGCCCAGACCCATATGCATTTGGCTGCAAAAAAAGCTTCAGGCGTGGTATCCCAGGAAAATGCCAGCTTCTCATGCATGAGGCCAGTGCTGATGGTACTCAGGGAAAGCCTCATCCAGATCTGGGGTACTTTTGATTATTTTTACACTCTTATCCTTTTTTCCCCCCTCATATATTTTCCTGCCTTGATCACCAACACTGAAAAGAGTCATCACAAGTCCGACTCCTGCTCTCAGACACCTGTGGTAGCACCACTTAGCAACAGTCCATGTGAGCATGGGGCAAAATTTGGGAAGAAACAGAACTCTCTGAACTCCTAACTATTGTCTTTTTGCCAGCTTCTATCTAATGTATTGGAACCAGCACACCTGCGCTGCTTGTCTAGAAACTCAGGTTTCCTTTCTCAAAGCAAGGGAGATGGCACCCTCCTTCCTTAAAGGGTCTTGGAACTCACATGGAGAAAGCAGTACAGCACGTTGCTGCTGAGTGCTACAATTAAACACCAGCAGAAAGCTCCTGAAGAAAACAAGCAGGCAGCTCTGTCCTGCACTCTGCAGATGAACTCAAGCTCGCTGCCAAACACAAGCGGTTCTTTCGCTGTGTGAACAGTAAACAGTAGAATTAGCTGATAACCAGCATCTTGAATTTGGCAAGGGCCCGCTTTTTTTCCACCCCCACTTTTAGGAAGCAAGAATGCATGAAAACTCCAAGCCTTTGAGATGGGAAGCAGACAGCAAACACTGCCTCCCTTCACCAGCTGATCCCAGAAACATAAAGGTGTACAAACTA
This sequence comes from Callaeas wilsoni, assembly GCA_013398955.1. Classification (NCBI taxonomy): domain Eukaryota; kingdom Metazoa; phylum Chordata; class Aves; order Passeriformes; family Callaeidae; genus Callaeas; species Callaeas wilsoni. The sequence continues at coordinate 60,886 of VWPU01019321.1, forward strand.
CCTACGTTTTCACTAAGCAGCTAAAGAACATGACTGAGAAAGTTCAGATCCTGCAAACGCATTTAGTGTTAATGAAGCACAGCATGATTTCAGAGGGCAGGGAGAAGGAGGCAGCACAAGAGTTTTGTACCAAATGGCCTTATTCCAACCTCAAATTCCTCACAAATACATCTGATTATCTGACCAGTAACCAAATGAAGTGTTGCAAAAACTGGAGGCACTTCTCCTCAGCACTGAAAATAGCCGTAAGGAAAGGAAATGTGCCAATGTGGATCATGTAATGGAACTGACAGTGGCAGAAGGAAACTTTAGGTGGATGAAAAAAATGGATTTTGTGGGAATTTTTTTCATCTTTTTTTTTAATCCCTCTTCCCCTTACTCAAGTTAATTTTTACACAGGATAACTTCTGAAGGATAACATTTTGTTATGGGAGACAACCAGTCTTGTGAACAGCTATGGCAAAACGCTCCGTGAGAAGCCATCCCTAAATCAACCCAGTCCGTGAAATTGTGACATGCTAAATCGAGTAAGGAGGCCCTGGCTGCAGACGCAAAGGTAAACCACAGCTGCTACAGTAAGCACAGGGCTCCCCATCGCCTCTGACAGCCCTGCAGAGGGCAAGCTCAAGCTGTGCCCCAAGCATAGCCTGCAAAGCAAGGGACAGGCTCAGGAACAGACAAAGTGCTTGTACTGCCACCTCCATCACACTCAAGCACGGCTAGAGCACAGGCATACTGCAGGTAGGTGCTGTGGGCCAGAAGTTGGGCATGCCTGGCACAGCTCTTTGGGCAATACGCATCACCACAGCATTTTGAGGAGGTGGGAAAAGCCACCCAGGGAGGAAAACCTGTGAAAATTCAGAACTACAGTGAATGTGGATACATGTGACAGCTAAGTGGAAGCTGGAGGAAGTTGACTGACCTTCTCAGAAAGGTCCTGGTGTTAGGACACATCTTTATGTGGGGGTTGGTCCTGGTGATCGGGATAAGAAGAAATGAAGAGGAGGCAGCAGGCCACTTCAGCTTTGGAAGCAGGGCAGGGCTGGCCCCTTCTCCATCCCATCTTTACCAAAGAGGCACGAAGATTCAGAGGGAACTTCCACAGGGCTGAGGAATAGGGGGCAATTTGCTACCTCTTCACAGTTGCAGGAGTACTCATACATTGCTGGTGAAGAACAACAGCCAAGACACTGAGACAGCATTGATGTCACACACAGCTTCCGCTGCAGGATTTGCTTTTTTGTTTGACAAGGGGGAGATGAAGAGCAGCATTGGCTTGGTAAACCCAACACCTGCCTGCTGACAGTGCCCAGCTAGAGTCTCATTGCCAGGCAGTGCCTCCCTGGAGAGCTGAGCAGGGGGGTTTAGGCTGTGCCTGAGCCAGAATAGCCCTCTGAGTAACCCCTGCTCCAGCAAGGGCCTACTTGCAGCTGACTGCTCAGTACAAAAGTAGAGTTCAGAGCCACAAGCTGTGTCAGACACCGTGGATATTTCTTCTGAAAACCACAGCAGTGGCTCTTGCGTAGGAAACCCACTCTCTGTACCCACTGCTAGAACAGCAGTTGGACAACCCACTGGTTTGAACTTCTTTATTCTGTTAACAGGTTTTTGGCATCATTAAAACATTGCAACCTTTGTTTTATCCTGCCTTTGACAGACTGAAAAAATTGCTTTGTTCTTCAGTGTCTGGTAGTGAGCAGGAACTGGACATGGATTTGGTGTACAAAGGATATTAGTGTCCCCAGAGAGGGGAGATCCTTGTACTTGCCACTCTGGCCAACTTGCAAGATCCCCAGTATCTAGCAGGGTTTAGGAAATTCTTGGCATTTAGACGTATTTTATAACCCACTGAGTCATCCATCAAGGTGATACCAGTGGTGGGAAGCAAACCAGCACCTCTTCAACATCTCTTGCAGAATTATGTCCTTTCCTCCAACATGCTTCAGAGGTTATCAGGACTTAATGGGAATAATCATTAATTTACATTTCAGCAGAAGCTTTGCATTTGACCTCCTGAACACTGTTTCACTGCTTTGGGTTGCACTTCTCCATGCACGAGGCAGGGATAAGAGTTCCATGCTCTGCCCTGCATTTGTTGCAGTCTAAGTACCAAAGGTTGTGACAACAGATTTAGGTACTATACTAATACAGACTATAGATAGGACTTTATCTTATTATCTAATACATAATCTAATATTATCTAAGATAGATTTGAACATAAATGACACCAATTCAGCAAGCACTGACTAGTGGAAGTCAGTGCTGGATCTCTATTGCCCTGTATGTGGAATAATTACTTACGGTTATAAATAGACCACATTAAGAGTAACATGTGCTAGATCTGCTATCTTCTGAAAAGGAAGTGGAAAAAATGCTGTTAGTAATGTATCCTTAGTCATGAAAAAGTGACTTCTGGGGTTTTTCTACTCTGCCACCTGCAATTCTTATCCCTTCTGTACAGCAAGGTGCTCTCTGTGTCATAAATATTTATGAAACTCTTCTGTCATAGAGTTCTATTGTGTGGCCCTGGAAGTTCCTGAGTTTCAGTGTTAGATGAAGACACCCCACACAAAATTGAAAAATTTCCATATGCAGTATGTTGTCAAACACACATCTACTTACAAGACCAGCTGGTACATTCTCAACCCCCTCTAGAGAGGGCAAAGCAAAAAAATTAACATAAATGCATATCTTAGCTTGCCCAACACAATTATCTAGAAGCACAGGGTCTGAGAACCAGTTATACTTTGTGTATGCAGGATAAATACCCTAGCATTTTTTCCCCTGAGTACACTGTGGTCTGTTTCTTTCACTCTGAACTTCAGGTTGTTTGTGCACAATATTTCTAAATAGTCAAATATTAATTTTGCCTCTCTGAGAGAAAAGGGAAAACGTAAAATTAGGAAGCCACTTATAGATCTCTTAAAGTATATAAGTTCTTGGAAGCTGTTGAAAATAAGTGAAAAACATGCCTTTTATTTCTAAATGATAATCACCTTGCCAAGAGAGAACACACTCTGGGGGTTTGGTGATAAGGTAAACAATTACTAATTTCCCCTATGAGTAGGAGATAATGAGATAGGCAAACCTTTTTCTGATCAAATTTTTCTTAATTTCAACATATCTACTTTTAGAAGTTGTTAGCTGAAAAGGTTTTGTTTTGATTAATGTTATAATTTTCATTCATTTAAAAGAGTCAGAAATGTCAAATCATTGTTACACAGGAAGTTTTGGGCTTGGATCAAAGTGACATTTCGTTTAGCAGTCTGAATAAACACACAGTTTAAAAGCCAGCTCAATGAGAAGGAGAAGGTCTGAAATCTAAGCAAATACTTCCAACTACTGAATCCAATTTATGCTCATACACAAGTCATCCCCTTGGGACTGAGAAATCCCTCTGAAGTCTGGCATTTTGGAACAACCTTTTAATTCAATTCAGAACAAAGATATCAAGATGAGGTAAGCCACTTCCTGCCTTCTCCTTAAAAATATGCATTAAAAAATATTAATCTTATGCAAGATAGAGAGGAGAGGAGCATGCAGGAGGATGCATAAGCTGTCTTAGAACTGTATAATTTTCCTGCTTGCCACACGCCTTAGGTAGACGTTGGAGCGTTGCCTGTTCTCAGATTTGTAGTGAAATCCTGAACAGGATATTTTTAATCAATCTTCATTACTTGTTGCTACCACTGCTGCATTGCTGGGCAAAGCCCTCAGCTTTTATTAGAAGTTAAAATACTTTTACACTTGTTGCTCGCACAGCTGCGAAGAAAAGTTGGAAAATTCAAAACCCAGAAGCTACCAAAGCCCAAGACAAATAAAACCAGAGAGAATTAAGTCTTGTGAATTACACCAATTGCATGATTTTGCAGAGTTTGCCTCAGGATTTGAGGATGCCTGGAGCAGACTATGCCAAGCTTGCAATTTTGTCAGTTATGTTTCATTTCGTACACTGGGGCTGTCATGGAATAAATTGTTATCGTAGATGTCCCTGGGGACATAGAGCTCAGGCAGCCTCGCACTACAGTGCTAAAAAGTTTTCTCAGATAAGGCTTGCCTGAAAACACATCTTCCACACAGACCCCTGCGCTACCTGCAGGAGAGCCAGAACTCCGGGAGGCAGAGCCCCCAGACATGCGCACAGCCTGCGCACAGGATGCTGCACAAGAACGGCCCCGGGCCCCTCTTTCAAGGGATGCTGCCCCTAATGCAAGCCAGCTGACAACAGCAGTAAATTAAAAACGACCAAACTAGGAAATCCATGCGTGAAATAGCCGAACTGCGTCAGGGACAGAAACATGCATCGAAAAACTAGAAGAAAAATTTACTTGCCCAACTCCTTGTGGCTTTTTTCACCTTATAAAATCACTCTGGCAGTAGCAAGACCCCATTCCGTACCAGTCTCTTATTCTTAGATGGTGCCTAGAAAAGAGAGCTAAGCACAAAGACTAGGATTTTTTAAAGTCCCCAAACCTTTTCCAGGCTTTTGTGCGGCTTTGAATCTGTTCCTACCACCTGATCCTAACTGCTGTCACCTGCCAGTAATTTCCTGCCTTGCTCTCGCTTGTTTTGCCATCACTGGATGCTGCCCTGGCAGAGAGGAAACCTTGCCAGTGCAAAAACATTGGAGAATATTTGAAAGGCACTTATCTGGTCTCTAAACAAATTGTCAGAAGTGAGGAAAACAGAATATTTGTTTCTATCAGCTGCTTCATTAGTGACAAGTTGAGGTGGTAATTAAACACTATATGGTAATGATGGACTTAACTGGGGACTGCTTGATAGCCTGGAAACACCATGCCCATCAGTGAAGACACATAATCATCTAAGATATTGCCACTTTACACTGTTTTCTGTCACCTTTGTACCAGAACCATACTAATAACATGAGTGAGTCAAACCCATTTTGGTACAGCCAAGCAAGCTGGCCTAAGTCATTCCCATAGAACTGGGCATGAGCAGAGGACACGTTATGTAGACAAGGTGATTTACAGCTCCAGTTACTTGTTCTATCCCTCAGCTGACCATGTTAATGAACTAACTGGGAGCTCCCAGTTTTCTTCAGCACAAAGTCAGCTATCGCTGCACAAATCAGATGAGCCCCTGAAGTGGATTGGGAACGTTGTCAGAGTGTGTGAATGTGGCTCAGCTCCAGGGGAGAAGCAGATGTGAGTTGGGGTGTGGTACCAAGCAGATGGAAAACTGTGTTTCCCTAAACAATCCCACTAGGTCTGCAACAGCACATCTGCTACACCCCAGTGTGCTCCTTCTTCCTTTTTCCACTTACTGCAAAAAGATTTGGGCTGAATCTCCTCTTCCACTGAACCTTCGGTCAATGTTCATACCCATGGAGAGATGGCATCAGATATGACCTTTCCCGGGTATTTGCTTGCTACATCTCACTGGCTGTGAAATAAGAACAACTCCATGAAGTGTGGAGTGTTGGATTTCACATCCTATTTGGTGCTCATGCTTTCTTTGTGATGTTTTTGCATCCAAATTTCGTCCCTTATCTAGGCTGAAGGGAATGGATCTTCCTTCTTGTATATGGGAAAACAAAGCAGATGGTCTCAGTCTGAAGGACAGATGTCCACATCAGAAAACTGTCACCGCACTTGACACCTTCCCAGCCATACTGGCCAAAATCCTCCAGAAAAGAAAAAACACACCTTGCCATTTTGCATACATTTACATTCATTTGCATGCATTCAGGCACCTACTGAGCAGAATGCTCAGCCTTCCCATTTTTTAAGTTTCACTCAACCTCAGGAAGACTGGTATGAAGATTACTTGTTAAAAGAGCTGAATGTCTGGTGACTTTGGTGTGCAAACTATGAGTAAAAAGGACCCTTCCATGCCATAGTCCTATTCTCTTCCTGCCTTTTGTCACAAGGATGAATCTAGACAAGAAAAGCAGCTAGTAACGTCACTGTCCGTACTCAGAAATTCTGTAAAGGCAAACGAAAACCCTTTTCTGCTAGATTTTCTAGGACATGAGCAAAGCATTTGACACTGTCCCACATGACATCCTTCTCTCTAAACTAGAGAGACACAAATTTGACAGATGCACCACTCAGTAGGTAAGGAATTGACTGCATGGTTGCACTGAAAGAGTTGTGGTCAACAGTTCAGTGTTCAAGGGGAAAGCAGTGAAAGTGGCATTCCTAAAGGTATCAAGACCAGTGCTGCTTAACATCTTTGTCAGTGACATGGACAGTGGGATTGAGTGCACCCTCAGCAGGTTTGCTGGTGACACCGAGCTGTGTGGTGCAGCTGACAGGCTGGAGGGAAGGGACGGGATCCAGAGGGACCCAGACACGCTTGAGAGGGGGCCTGTGTGAACCTCATGGAGTTCAACAAGGCCAAGTGCAAGGTCCTACACCTGGTTCAGGGTAATCCCAAGCACAAATACAGGCTGGAGGAGAAAGGATTGAGAGCAGCCCTGAGGAGAAGGTCTGGGGGTTGTTAACGAGAAGTTCAGCATGGCCTGGAAATGTTCATTTACAGCCCAGAAAGCCAAATGTATCCTGGGCTGCATAAAAAGTAGCATGGCCATCAGGCCAAAGGAAGTGATTCTGCCCCCCTATGCCACCCTCATGAGACCCCATCTGTAGTGGTCTCATCCAGCTGTGTTCATTAGAAGGACATGGACCTGTTGGAGCAAGTCCAGAGAAAGCCACAAAGATGCTCAGAGGGCTGGATCACCTCTCCTATGAAGACAGGCTGAGAGAGTTGGGGCTGTTCAGCCTGGAGAAGAGAAGGCTCCAGGGAGACCTCAGAGTACCTTACAGTGCCTGAAGGGGGTTCTGCAAGAGAGCTGGAGAGGGACTTCTTACAAGGGCATGTAGTGACAGGACAAGGGGGAATGGCTTTCAACTGACAGAGGATAGGTTTAACTTAGATATTAGGAAGAAATTCTTCACTGGTGGTGAGGCACTGGAACGGGCTGCCCAGAGAAGTTGTAGATGCCTCATCTCTTCAAGTGTTCAAGGCCAGGTTGGACGGGGCTTTGAGCAACCTGGTCTAGTGGAAGATGTCCCTTCCCATGACAGGGCAGCTGGAACTAGATGATCTTTAAGGTTGCTTCCTACCCAAATAATTCTATGGTTCTGTAATTCTATGAAAAAACTGGTGTCATTGTCAGAGTACAAAAAACATAATCCCATCTTTTTTTCCTTTTTTCTTTTTTTCATGGCAGGGGATTTTCTCTTCCAACCTCAAACAACCACAGAAGGCTCTACATCTTTATTTTTCATAAGTGAGGCAGCAATAATTCACTGGGATTGTGGTGGCTGGAATGCCTGGGGGATCTGGATGTGGGCAGTCTGAATTAGGGGAGAAGTCAATGAAACACAGGAGAATACTGCCTTAACACAAGGTCTGTTTCCCAACATGCATGCACATTGCTGCCTGGGTTCATAGGAAATTATCCCACATCCAGTAGGAGGGGGGGAAAAAAGCCAGATAAAAACAAACCAAACCAAAACCCAGCAGATTGCTCAATGCTGCCTGTAGGCCAGTTAGAAGCGGGGGGAAAAAAAGATCCCTTAATGCAGTGTGCTTGGCCAAAGCCGAGCCCTGCTCAGCCAAACCTGAGCCCTGCTCATGGGGCAACATCTGCAGGGGCAGGAAGAGCATCCCGCCTCCCCATCCTGCATGGGGAAGGTCCAGCTGTGGGCTGGGGCATGATACGTGCTCCCCGTCAAGGCCCCTGTGAAACACTCAGGTAGCAATTACTGCTGAGGGCGCAGCAATTATGGAGACTCTAGGAAATGCTGTGTGTGTTTTCCAGTGCTAATTATGGCTGCTTGGTGAGGCAGCTGGAGGGAAAAACAACCATTTCCATGGGAATTTTTTGTTTGCTTCATCTTAGGGTCATTTTGCACTGGTTCTTCTCTTCTTCTCAGCCCTGATGGTGCGATGATGTTGTGCCAGTGAAGAGGGGCTGTCCGAAGCTGAATGGCAGCAAACAAAGCAGAGAGGCAAGACACGCTGCTCAGCACTTCCTGTTTGTCACCCAAGGCCTTTGCCTTGCATCTCCATCCCTGACAGAGCTTCAGAGTGACTTGGGGTTTGTCCAGCCTGCCATGCACAGCTGGGATGAATCCCAGCTGCAGGGAGCCCCATAAAGGTGGCAGAGCCTTTTCCCACAAAAAAATGTTAATAGCCGCAGAGATTTTCAACTCCACGGACTTTTGCCGATGAATCCTGTCAGCTTCCTTGCCACCTCCATAGCCTATCAACAAATCAACTAGGTTTTTATTTCCCAGACCATTACAGTTCCCACTTCTTTCTTTGGCACAAGGCAAAAACAGTCACAGAGGCTTCCCAAGCTGAGCTGGAGACATGGCTGCACATACAGCTACAAGTGAGGAAAATGCCACTTGTTTTCACTCTCTACCCGACACATGACAGCCTGTTACACAAAATCAGCAGCAAAACTCCTCCTCACTTTTGAAAAAGAATAACCCAACCCAAAACTTATGTAACTCTGCAACTAATCTTTGTTAATCTTGAGCAAGGCATTTAAATCCAGGGAATAAGCCTATTCTTCTCATTCCTCCCCACCCCCCAGCCTATCTGTGCAGTGAAAAGGGAAACAAATAGAAGCAAAGTTCGCAGCCTCATGATTTTTCCTTTTGACAAGAGTAAAGTGGCATCGTGTCCTGAGACTGCTCCAGAGTAAACCCCCCTGCCTTGCCTTATCCCATGCACTGAGCACCTTAAGAGAAAAGCTGCTTTCGGACCAGTTGTCAGTTGCTCTTAGCTAAAGCATGGAAATCTCTACTCTGGCCACGTACCACTGCCTTGCTTTTGTCTGGTATTTTTTCGTTGCCTATTCCATCACACACGTAAAAACAGAAGAGCGGCCATCTGAAGTGTTCCTTTACGGTGGGCAGTGGAAATATTTGACAGTCCTCAATCTGGTAAGCAAATCGTGTTGTACAGTGATACCAATATGTCTATTTGTTTGTCTGCCATCTGCGCCTCAAGACATATGCAGCTGGTGTATTTGCTGCTGTTAAACTGCTTCCTTTGGCGGTTTATACCCCAAAGGGAACTAAGGAGGGATCTGTGTTTGTGCTGTGAAATGTACTCACAGGTTTCATGCAGAAAGAATATTGACTGGTGAGATAACTGGTTTTCAGAAAGTACTTTGAAGCTAGCTGCCTCCTTGTAAAAGAGACATTGTCAGTGAGGAGAGGGACAGAAAAGTGGAGGTATGTCCAGCCAGGACACATACAAGTTTGCAATACATTTCAGCACTGCTTGGAGTTTTACTTCATTTTTTTTAATAGGCTTTTATGTCCTCTAAATTACAGGAAAGGTAAAACAAAGCAGAGCACCATGCTAATTTGGCCATTCAGAGTACCTGCTTTGTTTGACAATCAGTTGAGCACACAAGGGAAAGAAATTCCAGCCTGTGGAGAGAGATGTTTGTGACATTATTACATGAGTTTCAGCAGTGCTATCAACTGGTTGTACATTTCCTAAAAGCACACAGAAAAAGAGAGACTGTAATGTGTTCTGGTTCTTCTAATGCGCTAACATTTCACAGGATAGAAATCAAAGTGAAAGTACATGAGATACCCAGGGGAGAAGGCTTGCTCAGAGTCCAAGGCGTTCATCAGCAGCTGGGGGAAGTAGTGGTGCTGGGGTGGAAAGAACAGGCTTGTGAAGAGGTTTCCTACAAGGGAAAAATTTCAGGCACACTCGCTAATTTGAAGGATGACTGCAGGGACCTGCATAGCCTTTCATCCATTCTGTGTCATCGTCAGAGTTAAATATCAGTGGGAGGTCTGGTCTGGGGCATGTTTGTCTCTACTTTTACCCTTCAGAAGGAGACATGCTGGAGTTCAGTGGAAGCCTGAAGGCTCCCCAGCTCCAAGTGGGACTTTTGGAGGCCCCCAGGGAGGTGGAGAATTTGGTTCTCTTCCATCCTCAACCATTCTGTGACTCCGCAAACATTTGCAACCAAGAGGCAATGAATGGCAAATGAAGTGGCCACAACAACCCAGGGATTTCGGGAGCCCCAGCGCTCTCCTCAGTGGCGAAACCATCTGTAGAAGGATGAGGATACACATATATCACTGCAGTCAGGGTGGCATTTGTATTGCTAATTGAGATGTTGTCTGTTTACAAGTATAGCCATTTTTGGAGGATATCTGACCCCACTAAAATACCACCCATACTTTCAGGCAAAAGAGCATCTCCACCCCCACCCCTGGCACCATTATACTGAGATTCCCCACCCAGCTTTAAAGCATGGGATCAAAAAGACAAAGCAAGTAATCAATCTCCCAGTATTTTGGGATGAAGAAATACTCACTGAAATTATCATCCAGCTTCCCTTAGTGACTGGCAGTGGATGGTCAGGGAAAGGCTGCACAAGGTAAGAGCATGAACAAGCATGAAATGAAGTTTCCATGGCTCTACTGTCCCACTAGCATACTGACTAACCCAGCCAAAAAATAAATCCAGGCTAAGGTAGCTAATACCCACTCTAAGCCTTCCTTTCATCTATCTAAAGGAAAAACATGCCTGTTCATAGTTCTGGTAGTTCCCCTATCCTGTGTGCCACGAGGCCAGTGTGCCTTGTGTGAAAGAGCAGTTCATTTTGTTGGTGTAAACCTGCTTCCTTGACAACTGAACTGGATGCCTCATTCTTTCTGCTTTGTAATCTAATCATCCATCCCTGTTCACGTTTTCTTTGCCACTCATTAGTGTGGCATTAGATTATCCTCTCAGTTACTCTTTTCTGCAAGCTAGAAGTTCGAGCCTTTTTAATTTGTCTTCACAAAGGGTTGCTTCCTTCATTAAAGCATCCATGTCACCCTTTGCAGCAGTTTTTCAAGTTTCAGGAGGGGGGTAGGTGGGGCAGGCTGCAGTGGTCAAGTTATGAGCATATACGGATTTATACAGTGGCCTAAAGGTGTTTCCTTGTTTGTTGTTTAATTCTTCTTGACAACTCTTAACTCTCTATTTGTCTTTTTTGATCACTGGTAGGCAAGGAGACAGTGAGTTGAGAGAGCTATCCACACTGAGTCCAACATTTCTTTACTGGATAGTGATAGCTAATATAGAACCCACTGTTGAAAAATATAGAATTGAAGCTGCTTTTTAATTTTTTCTGAAATGCTTTACATTGCACTTATCGACACTGATTTTTGCCTACTATTTGATCTCTCAGGCACTCAGCATCCTGAGGTTCTTTGGCAATTTTACAGGTAGGCTTTGCTTTGACAGGGAAAAAAAGCCCCCATTAGATTCACAAAAGTCTACCACCTCAGTATATTCTCCCTTTGCCAGGTCATTTACAGATCTGCTGAACAGCTCAGATCTTATTAAATCTCCACTAGTGAGGGCTCTTGCTCCACTTCCCCAGTCCTTTGTCTCCCAACTTTTAACCACTCATTGATCTGATCCCAATGCTAAAATGGAGCTGCCAACGAAACAGGGAAATGGTTTGGGCTGAAGATACTGCCCATCTCTCATGCAGAAAATGTGGCAATCGGACAGAGTGTGCAAAATTACTCCTTCATGGATGATAGTCCTTCCTCTTCAGAGATTTATTTATTTCAAGAAAGAATTGCCAAAAAATGAAAGGGGATTAGGGAAAGAAATACTGTCAACCCCCCTTCCTGCTGAACTGGGTAGCGTTTTTTGTTAAAGCAGCGGCAAAAAGGTGGCAAAAGGTCCTTGAACTACTGTGTAAGAGAGGAAAAGGGTGAGAAGACAACATGTCCCACATGCTGTGGTGCTCTCTGTGGGGCTCCACAGGATCTAAACGACTCATCCCGTGGTCTGGCATTAAGCCACTCCCTGTTGTTGCTGAGGAACATCGAGGAACAACAGATGCCTGTCGACCACACTGGTCCATTGGGTGCACATCCAACGCACTGAAGTTCTGTCAGTCTGGACGCAGTCCCACGAAACACCTCGGGATGTCGGGAGGTATGGCCATGGAGAAGAAGAGCAGGCAAAAGCTTCACACTGGGCTGTTCTGGTTCAGTGGATCTGCTGTGCTGGACAGGCCTGGGCAGTGCCTTGGAGGCTTCCCCAGAGCCAGGAACACAGAGACAGCCTTTGTTCAGCTCTTCTGCTTGTGTCCTGCCAGATTGGGATTGCCTGGCTTCTGGCACTGGCTGTCTGAATGAGTTGGAAATTTCCCCTCCAAAATTTCTCTTATCTCTTTGGAATACCATTTAAAAACTCTTTCTGTGGAAAGCTCCTCTGGCCACCTCACAGTGATCTGAAATGGAAATACTGGGAAAAGTGACATTTTCTGGGGATGGAAATGCTGCTTGTCTCCTAGGTTTTGTTGGAGAGATGCTGGAAGAATTCCTTCTAGATATGACCCTCTTTTAGCACCTCATTCAATTCCTTGCTAGTCATGTGGCTCTCCCAAGAGAGCTACAGCTCTGACATTGCTTCAGATTCATCTTCTTAATGATCATAGCAATCAAGATTCAGAAAGGAAATATTTTTGTAGGGGAAAAAAAAGGATAAGTGGGCTTTGTATCAAAGAGGTTCATTGACTGATTATTGAAGAAGCAGAAATGACAGATAAAACCAGTTTTGTATTCATTTCATTCATCTGTGACACAAAACAGTGCAAGCAGAATCATTCATTGCCTGAAATATCTGAGCTCATAAAAATCTGCTCACTGCTGTAAATCCATTAGTAAATCACTGCATAATGAGCACTCTGCACCTTTAAAAACTATTAATTGCATTCCTGCCCCAATTTATTCCTTACGCTTTTGTCTTTCATAATGGAAATACTTTTCAATTGTCCTTAAAGCTGCTTTGTATTTATTTCAGAATAGGCCTAGTATTTAGTAAAGATATTTTCCAGGACACTATCATGTGAATGGATGTGTGTCTACACTAAATGTTGACTTTTATGTCCAATAACTTGCTCAGAATATTGGATTTATCCCTCCCTTAAGGGCAGAGCTTGGAGCCCAATTTATTTGTACTAGTTGGAGATTTCAATATACACATATGGCAAGATCTTATACACAAAAGTAAATCATGTCAGGTTAGTTAAACAGAAACGCCCTTTTGATCACTGCCCCAGATAAAAATTGAGGTTTGTCTTTGTCACTATGAGTCTCAGTTTGGAAAATTGATCTGGCCAAATTAAATGTTTCTATAGCACCCAGCACCATGGAACTCTGCAGGGTCTAGAGGAGAAAGCAGCCTCTCTCCAGCAGGGATAATCATATCCATATTCTCCTCTTTGGGTTAATCATTAGCTTTCTGAATGCTTCCAGTCTTCCTTCTGTTCGTATGGGAACACTTTAGGGAATCCTTTCTATTTACAGCCAGTGGATTTATATTCCATGAGTGCCTGCAATGGATTTGTGAGCGCCAGCACTGCTGCTTGGGAAATTCACAGGACATCTGGAATAATTTGATGTTTTCATGTATTTTTTTTTTTTTAATGTCAACATTTTCCCCTTAGTGGAGGGCTACAAGATTTGGATGCACCTTTCTCACAGCAATAACCCCAGTGGGTTTGGAGCTCGGATTTTAATCTACTGGGGGTGTACAATGCCAGACTGCGCAGTACTAGGGATGATCCTAGCTAAATTCAGTTTTCTGGTTTGAAAATTACTTCTATAACCTTCCATTGCTCTTAGAAATCCCTAAAGTGTCTGAAACACCTTTGAAACTATGGTGACAAACAAGGGCAGAGCTACAGCAGCACAAATCCAAGCTCCTGAGACTGAGTTCGAACTTCTTAAGGAGTTGTTCTTCTCCATGTTTAGCCAGAGAAATGGGTCAGGTTACACATTCAGATAAGCATTTTCCATACAGAAGATAACATTGTCCTCCCCTGTGCATAACAGAATATTTACCAGGCTGAGAATGTGGCTGTTTTGGGACTGTTTCTTTTCAGTAATGTTTGTTTTAGTTAATTTTGAAGCGGGGAAAGAAGCAGCCTATCCCTGTCCCATGATTAATGTAAGGCTGACCATGAACAAGATAATAATAGCCCCGTCCTCTGGGAACCAGACTTCTCCCTAATTGCTTTATTGGCAATTAGTCACCATGTGTCACTGGACTGTCACCACCCTCATGTTCATTTTTCATGCCTTATACAGAAAGTTACTGCTGACTCTACAGGGTGTAACAAGAGCTTCTGTTTATTACCAGGCTTTTCTTAGCTCTTCAAGGACTCTGCATTGGTGAGGCCAAGCATTGGGACAGACATTTGGGCTGAACACGTGTTTGTGTCTAAGTACACTGCACCCCAGCATGGACTTTACTGAACCAGACCCATGACTTGGAGGGCTGAATCCCTACCGACTGAAATAGTGCCTGATAATTGTGATAATGGGGAGAGAAAAACCACATTTGGAAGAGCTGCTTTGGGTGCCTCAGAACTGAACAAAAACCTATATGGGCTCTGATGAAGCTGATTGGGCTTTTTTTTTATTTTTAATGTAAAAATATGTCTGTTCACCCTAAGCCTTGATAGGAAACATGGGGCTTTGCTGCTGAACTGGGTGATGCACGACCTCTGATACCTGGTCCTGGGTGACCCTGGGCCAGTTACCCGGCCTGTGTCAGCACCTCCCTACCTCCGCTGCTGTGGGTCTGCACAGGGAGGGGGGCAATCCAGCAGTGGTTCCAACCACTGGAGCATGGAAAGGATAGGGAAAGAAGGGTGTATCTTTTCCCTGTGCTGGGGAGAAATGAAATGTTTCGGGATGGTTGTAGATAACTGCAAACTATAGTCATTTTGTTGCCCAGGAAGACTCAGTCTCTGGAAATTAAAGTTTGCAGAGGCCCTTGCTTGACAACAGGCATGAGGAAATCACAGTCCCCTCCTCCTCTCATATATTTTGATAATAAGGGAATTTCTGATGGAAAAACATTGTACTAATCCTGTCCCCTCCCAAGCACCACCCTTTTTAACTTCTTCAGAAACTGATGAAGTAACCAGCCGCAACTTCAGAGACTTTTCTCTGAATAAACATCTGATTCAGAGTAAGATCATGGCAAAAGAGATCTCATCCTGAAAGCTGTAGCCCTCTTTCCATTTAAGCATCACTAGCTGATCCAGTGTTTGCAGTAGGCTGCATTTCCCTACTTGCATCACTCTGGGACAACCTAGTCTTTAAAAGAAGAGGTCACCCCATGAGTTAAGTGAACTGAACCGCCTTGGCGCTAAATGCAAGACAGTGGGAAAAGTGTTTTTCTGCAAGATTCTATTCTGCCTTTGCGTGCCTGACAAATGTGGTTCATCTTGATCTGCTCTGTAGTGTTAGGAGAGAAAATGAAGCAATTAGAAAAGCAATATTGGTTTAAACCACAATAATATGACAATTTTACACCTAATTTGGAGAACTCTTTTGTCACTGTGTGCTTACCTAATTCTTTACCAAATCCTCCTAGTGTCCTCCCCAAAAAATCACACCCTCACTACCTATAAATGATTTAAAGAAAGAAAGAAAAAATCTCAAATCAAAACACAACCTCCCAACCCTAAAATTCATTAGTTATAAATAGTTTCATTTAAACTTAAATAAGACTTCAGTTTTAGTCGGTGAAGTCTGGATCTTTGCTTCTAAGAACTTGAAATCCTTTCTTGAATCCCTTTAGTTTAGCAAAAGAGGTTCTGTTTTTGTAACTTCTGCACCTAATTCTCACCTTAGATCATTCTGAGCTACTTGACTCTGAGATCAACTGCACTGTGAGTCTCTAGAAAGAAGAACCTGTATTGGCTAAATAGTGGGAAAAGCTATCTAGCAATTGCTTTACAGGAAACATATTGTGGCATAGTTTGTTCTCTCCTGCTCAGATACATCCAGTGGTCAACCATTAACACAAAAGGTGTGATGGAGCTGGCTTCCAACATGTTCCTTCCCTTCACCCATCTGAATCACATCACACATCTCTGTTTGGTCTATTAACTGGGATACTGTTAAAGTTATCTCCTGACCAACTTTATTTAATCAGTTTGGGTTAGTAAAAGGGATTTAGCCAACAGCTATTTCCCTCATGCAGGCTTGCAGCTCATGAGCAAAACAGCTCCCTGAAGAGCAAGAACAGATTTCATTGAGGAACATGCTAATGAAAGCTGGATGAGTTTCCCTCATTAGGTGTAATTACTTTAGGTTTTGCAGGCTGTCTTCTATGGGGTGTCCTTCCTGGCTGATGTGTTGAGACTAATTAAGAAACTGCGATGTGCTAAGTGCGTAATTTCCAGCAGAGACCTTCTTTTCAGTGTCCTGGCTTTCCCAGTGTCCACAGTAAGTACTTTTTGTCTCTGTATGTGAAAACAACGTTTGCATAAATGATTAGGGGCGTATAGTACCAAAAGTATGTGTATAAAATAGGTAAGAACTAAGGGCTTTCTTTTACTATTGAATTTGCAATGGATTTGGACCATTTAGAAGATGAAACAGTGCTGAGCCTGTTGTGGTTGGGAGCAAAGCCTCTTGCACAAACATCAGGGCTGCTGTCCTCAAGTGGACACAGATTGACCCCAAAGGGTGAATGAGGTGTAACCTCTCTGTTAATCTCATGGTCCAAATAGCTGTGGATTTATCAACTTAGGGCTTTTCTCTAAAGGGCAGCACAGGTCAGGAGGACACAAGAGGGTGCCTACGAGACAGCAAAATCTCATGTCTCCTTCTCTGATGCCAGAGTAGGTTTAAATAAGCACTGGAGAGAAACAGATTCACGGAAAAATAATTATAGTCACAGCCTACGTCAGATTCATCATGGATCACCTACTCCCTCGCAGACAATGCTGTTTATCAAAATGCCGTGGGTTGGACAGGAACTGATGGGTTATTTATACATGTAGGTACGCTCTGTGAGAGTGATGCCTGCAGCCACCACTGAATCTCAGATGGCTGAGAAGCACTGCTTAAACATGGTCCACAAGCAACTCAGCTAGCTGGCTCGATAAAAAAGCCCTGCCAGGGATGGAGTCAGAGAGACTGGCTAATTATCTTCCCTGCACAACAGTGTTCACCATGCTGCTCTCATATCCCCCCCCAGGCATCCTCACCATGCCCGCAGGACAGTGGCACAGTCTCACTCTTCCAGCGTCTCACACCCCTGATTTCCAACCCCAAGCACAAAGTGTGCTCAAATACAAAGCCGGGCCAAAAACTGCAAATCAGCTTCCAGGTGTCAGTAACTGATACCAGGGATCATTTCTCCAGATAAGTTGTCCCACTGTAATTCCCGCTCTGTTGGGAAAAAAATGAGTGCCCACAGTGTGCAGCTTTCACCTGCAGTTTAGGAATTAGGCTTATGAATTGTGAAGGTAAAGAGTGAGTTTATGTGAACTGCCTTATAAAGATCTGTTTTTACTTTGTTACTGAGCAAAACAAAGGCTTGACAGACAGTCCCTTGAGGAGAACTTCTTGACCATCAAAAGATCCCATCTGCAAAGGGAAAGGGAAAGAGGATAAAAAAAGCATAAGCTAATCTTGGATTCCACAGAAAATGTCAGTGTTGGCAGTTTATAAAGCAGGGTTTTTTTTCTCTCAGTATCAACACAGAACACTGCATCTCAGAGTTAATGCGAGATAATGTGAGTTTATCTGGCAATGTCATCATTTTTCGTGTAAAAAACATGGAGATGTTTTGCCTTCTCAGAAATGAAAGCACTAACCAAATCCTGTTGTTTATGTTTGTCTTTCATTTTAAAATTTCTTTCATTTTGCATTTTGGTTCCAGTTTGTGTGTATATCCTTTTGGACACTGTATACCTACAACCGAGAGCTGGTTTACCCCAAAAGCCTTGATGGAGTCATCCCGCTCTGGTTAAATCACGCTATGGTGAGTAAGAAACACCTCAGCCTCTTGCAGAGAAAAGGGAGACTTTGCAATGTGTACCCCACCATTGCATTGTGCTGTTTTCCAGAAGAGCTTCACAGCTTTTCCGTTCTCACCTCCTCCTTCCTGCTTAGCTGAATCTGATGTTGAGCTGTATGCAGCAATCAGATGCATGTGCTTGAAGCTGCCTCAAGAAGCCTTTTAGCACACAAGGAACGTCAGTGACTCGGTGCTTGTCAAACCTCTGAAGTCAATGAAATGATGTGTAGTCATAAGGAAAGAAAATCTCACTTATTGTAGCTCAAAAAAGAAATTGTGTCTGCTAACAGAAGTCTCTGAAATACAAAATGGCTGTGAGTGTAACAAAGAAGCCCTTAATTTTTAAAAAATAAAGGTGAAATAACAAAAGAGAATCTGACAGCTCTACAGCTAATAAGCTAATGCGTGCACAGCTTTGAATAGCTGGATTGCAATGATTGTTTACAGATTTTCTATAAATACTTTCCAGATTTCTCCTTCATTCGCTCTGGCCGTTTTTATGATGTGTTGAATAATCACATATTTCTCATCAGTCAAGTGAAAGGAGGCTGACAGTAACATGGAAACTGTGGGTGGATTGCAAGGTCAGGGAGGCCTCGTGGGGCGAATGGGAAGTGGGAAAGAAGGGAGAGGTTCAGCACTAGGCTGAATCAGAGAAGCCAAAAAGTATGAAATAATCGCATAGAAGACTCATTTCTCTCCAGACTTCATTTCTTAAGAACAGTGCCTTGCCATCCACTGCAGCAGTCCCCAGTGAGCGCTGAAGGTAAATGTGGGAGGGCTTGGGGTGTCTGGCTGAGGACAGTTGCTCGAGGTTTGAGCAGCCCCTTGATTTAGACAGGCACATTCAGAGTCGTGTGACTGGAATCCAAACACACAGAGGCATGTCCGCATCGCTGATACCCGAGTGGTAAACCACAGCCATCATGCACTTTTAACCTCATCACCTGCTCTCTGTCCAGCAATTCTTTTCCAGCAGGACCTTTCCGTGGCTGTCCAAACCTCTGCACAGGTGCAAAAGGGCACTGCTCTTTCTGAAAACCATCATCCACCAAAACAAAAGATTCTTCATGTCCTCAGCATCATGCTGGTTTCAGATCCAGGATTTAGTATGGGCAACTGGTTTAAAATCCTCAGTGGTGGAAGTGCTGGGCAAGGAAGGAGGGCACAAAGTGGAGCTCAGAGGAGATAGGCTTTGCTGCTTGTTTTAATCCCATCTCACAGCTGAGAATTTGCCCTTTCCATTTCCGCATTTGTTTATGACATGGGAAGGTTGAGAGGTGCTAGGACGTACATTTTTATTTCATGTGCAAGAATTCTTTGCAGGAACCCCTCAAACATATCAGTTATAACTTCTTCTTACCCTACTTACATCTACATTTCATAACAGAGTCATTTTGACTACAACAAAAAGCTTTTCTATATCAGAAATGTCAAAAACAGGTGTTACAAAGGAAAAACAGTTCTTCCTGAAAATTATTTTGACGAGAGAGAAACTTCACATAAAGCAAACCTCTATCACAACCTGGTATTTTATTTCTAAAGCTCTTAATACACTGCAGACATCTTGTGCTTGACAGTTCCTGGGTAGGAAATTTTCCTTCCAGTCACTATCAAGCATAAAACATCTGCCACCAGCACAGACTGATCCCCGCTATTGACAATCCTTGTGTTTTGGAACATCTTCCAACAGGTGCTTTCAGGCTTAGCTGAGACATTTCTTTCTTCCAACACAGAATATCCGCTGGAAACACTAGGGAGATCCAGGGACATACCAGCACTTTAAGGGACAATCTCCGAGTTCTGATTGCCAAGCAGACACGTTTTCTTTGGGTTCATTTCCTTGCATATTGCTATTACATTATGGCTCTGAGACTACAGGCATTTCATGACAGATTGAGGCAGCATGTAGCTGGCTTTGGAGGAGAAAGACATGGGTGTATCAGTAGTAAGCATCAGTGCCATATCATTTGCAGTGGGAGTACTTTTTTTTAAATCTTGGTCTATTTTAATGTTGTAAATAGGGAAAGCATATGTTGTTATGTAACTGGAAGAGTGAACCTAAGAAATAACCATGCAAAACCACTTCAGGAATACTGAGTTCCTTGGCTTTGTGGTGATGCTGCAGGGTCTTCTTTGCAGAAATGAATAGCCCTTTTTTTCCTCACATGGCCTGCTCTTACAGTGGGAAAGAGTTGTTGTTGCCCACCTGGAAGCCCAGAGCTGCACAGTGAGCACTACAGTTTAGCCATGTTTTTGCACTCTGTGCAGAAACATTTTGTTTTGCAGAAAGGATGGTTAATGTAGAAGGGAATTTTGCTCATATTTGAAAAAGCCCAACTATTCCAGACTATCTAGGTTTCTCTCTTTGCTTTCCTACTGAGTTTAACCCAAAGGCTGGGCCTCAGTTTCCACTTCTGTTTGCCTGGGATAATTTTGTTTTACCATCTTTATACAAAACCTTGAGCTTTGAGGATGAAAATAGTCAACTCTACTTATGTCTCAAGCACAATTATTTTATTTGAACAAGAGTTTTGAAGCGGAAGATGGCTGAAACAAAAGATATGCTGGCCAATTCGTCAAGTGAATTTGTTTATTTCTTTCCCAGTCATCTCTTTTCAGGCAACATCTGGATACTCTCCAGGAGACTAACTGCTGGAGACAGCTTGGATTAAACCATATGCATGTATTATTCAACATAATGGCAGTATTGGGGAACGCTACACTTTGAAGGGTCTGGCAGAATTGAATGCTAAGTAAAATGGGGCATTGCTGGGTCAGAATAGATAACTCAAAAACATTTTGATCTATAACAAAAGATACATATAAATGTTGAGCAGATGTGTTCACAAAAAATGGCAATGGTACAATTGTGTGTTTGCAGAAGAAGATTTATATTTTCAGTCTGTAAGCTTAGTTCTTCTAAAAAGCACAATTTTCTTTATTTTCAGGCTGCAGCTAAATTGAGTTTGGCCACCTCTTTTTCTAATTTACCCTGTAGCTGTTTTCACCTTTAAAAAACCCACCACTTTAGTTTCCTGGGCACTCTACTGACCCATGGTTATGAATTGTGCATTCAGAAGATTTTTTAAGCTAAAAAGCTGAGAATAGACAAGGGAGGAAGGTAAATGGAGGCTCAGAAAAAATGTCTTACCTGGCAGACTTTGAGCAAAGATGACAACAGATCCCCATTGCCTGAGCTTCTGCAGCTCCTTTGCCCTTTGCCCTGTAGTGGCTAAGATGTACCTGAAAATAAAAAAAGAAAATGCAAGGGAGTGAGAGAAAAAGCGAGGTGCATACAAGTAATTTTCCTTCACTGAAGCAGGCTACCGACGCCCTGACAGTAAGAACACCAGCAGGACTCACTATGTCCCCTCTCATCTTGGAGCCTCTTGGTATACGCAAGCTGCTTGTGTTCTGCCTACCTAGCTAAACCTCACCTTCCCCAGTGTGGACACATCTACGTCAACAGAAATGGTATTTTGGACCAGTGTAATTTACTTCCATCTGAAAAAAATCTAAGTTATATTCATATAAGTTACTCTTACTCTCATGTGAGGGTATCTGTCTGAAGGATTATATCTTACTACAGCTATTTTAGGAAGCTGCTGCATCACTAACCAAAAACGGAGGTGCAAATTCAGTTTGTAGGGCAGAACCCTGTTGCCCAGGCCACTTGAACTCGACTGCTACTCCAGGTGTGTACAGGAGAACAACCTCCGGTTCATCTTCGACCATCTTAAACAATTCTCTTTGCAAGTGGTATTTAATGCTTAATAATTCTTGCATATTTACACAAGGGAGAAACATTTCCATTTGTTTGCATTTCACAGTATCTCAATTCTAAGCTGTCTGGCAACTATGGACATTCATAGGCTGCCAATTACATTCAGCTTTTGGCAAAAGAAGAAAAATTTGTGTGTGAGGAATATGGCACACAAAATTAATCACCCCACACATATAAGAGCAAAGATGCTTAGCATTTCCCAGCAGTATGCAGATTTTTTTGAAGTTTCCATTTTTGTTGACATAAGCCCATTTCCTCAGGGAGAAAGTATGTGTTTCACAGACAAATGTTATGGCAGGGAATCCTCCCGGGCTGCTGCTACCCCAGCGTGCACAGGTGCAGTCTCTGTAACCCACCCTGCGAAGGAACAGCTGGAGATGAATATTCCACGGCAAAGGATGTGTCACTTCAGTCTCATGTCAGCCTCCAGCTGCAGTGCAACATCAGTTTTTTAGACTACATATCTAATGTCAGGGAGAAAGGCAATTAAAATTCTGGCATTGACGTTGAGACAAAACATTTGCTAGTAAGCAATAGGATATTCAGCCAGAGCCTTATTCCCAAAAATGCATGTGTGCAGGCAAGAAATTTTATCTCTGAAACTTTTACCTTTGATCATACAATTGGTCTAATGTTTCACCCATTTTTCAAAATAACACTCCCAAACTACCTACACATCTAAGAAAAAAAAATTAATGTTGCTTTACAGGTGAACATGAATGGAGCTGGAAAGGGCAGAAACAGCTAGCAGCTGATGGTTCAGAGAGGAGTGCTGCTGGAATTAAATTGAGCAATAGCTTCCTCACTAATCTGCCACCACACCTGCTCAGTAACAGGATTCCCTGTGCCTCCTGCTCCATCCATAAAATAAATCTGTGGTTCCCTGAAAATGCACTGATGGTTGGAAATATAAAAGACATGTAGCAACCCTAAGAGAGAATTATTTCTTCAACTAAATATGGCAAGGTACTAGTTAAAAAAATAAAATTAACAATAATGCTTAAGCCCTTTCCACCCTGAAAAATAAAGAGAAGTTAAGAGAGGAAGAAAAATGTATAGGGAGAGATTGCAAAAGAAAATTTTGAAGGAGGCATTTGAATGCAGGCGAAATAAAAGCAAAATAAATCAAAAAAAGGGAATTTGTTCCAAAATTAAGCCAAGAAAGGAGAGACCATAGAGAGATTCGGAAAATTATGAGTATAAAACTAAACAGAGGTTATGGCGACAGGAAGCCATTTAGTTTTATTATGCTCAGATAACACAGGCTGTAATTGTTCATGAAAGCATCCAACTGAAGGAAATTTCCATAGACAAGAGGACGTTTCTCAACAAAGAGCTGAGTATCTGAGTAAACACCTCAAGGGACAACCAATGAACACTGGCTTATGAGCCTCATAAGGCAACACCAAAGTGGGTTTTTCCTTTTCCTTTGCAGCAACGTACCGATGGGGAAGAGAGAAGCATGCGTACCGGCCACGACTGGTTGTCAGCACACAAGCCCTGAGGGGAATTGGTCTGAAAGGAGAAACACAGGCAGTTTTTCAAAAGCACTTGATGGTCTCCAACTGTGCCCAGTGGAGTTTAGTTTGGCCAGTGGTAACTGTTTGTGAAAAGATCCCTCCCTAAAGTCTCACATGTTAATGGAAAGCAGACATGGAGGGTATGTAAATGCAGACGAATTAGAAACAAACAGCTCTGGTCAACCGAGGCATCATTTCCTTCGCTCTGGAGTCAAACAAGGTCACAGCGAGTCAACTGCGACACACGGTCAGGAGCACAAGTGATCTCAGCAGCTCTGGGGAGATTATTCATGGGCTCAAAACCCAGCCTAGGCTGGAGCCTGCAGCTGAGCACAAACTCTACCCAACCCTGTCTTCTCAGCCCCAGGAAACTCGCTCGTACTTGAATTCTCAACGGCAAAATGAGGATAATAGCATTAAATAAATACACAAATTACTTAAAATACGGGAACAAAAAATTCCGTATGGTCCTAGCAAACACTGGAAATAATATTCAGAGAGGACTATTTATCTCAGTTTAAACTCGTGAACCTGAAACGTATCCTGGGAAACATACAACAACACAGGGTAGGAAACAAAAAGTAAAGAAGCAGGAGAATGTTCTTGTCTGCAGGAGATAAGTTAACATCCCAATATTTGAGATAAAGTTCAGCATATGTTTAAGAAACTTTCTTCCCTCTGTATTCATATGCCAGAGTTTGTATGAGTAACAAAAAGAAATTTGCAATTTTATAACTAGTTCAAATTCACCTGAGTTTTTCAGGAAAGAAGCAAAGAAACTAAAACCAACTGGAAAATCATAATGACTGCCAAAAAGAGGCACAAAGGGTTTTTTAATTGAATGTTTGGAAGCAGAATTTCGGCTAAAATTGTGATTAGTTAACTAAATGTCTCTGATAAATCTGAAAGTCCCATCACTTTTATCTCTTTACTGTAGAAGGAAATAAAAAAAATTCTGCTCTTACAAAATTTGTAAGCTGAAAGCTTTCCTCAACAAACAGAGGTTGTTAGACAAATAAATACATTGATATTTCAAAGAACATAAAAATAAGTACCAATAGGATTCCTGCCAAGCATAGAGAAAAGTGCTCTGATTCAGTTTGGTTCATTGATAGCCTGATCAGTGCACATAGCTATTGTTTTAGCTTGTTTTCCTTACCTTGGAGTGAAGTAGTTTGGTTTCTTTTTTCCTCCTTCTGTGATAATTATTTTTGACAGTTTCACTGTTTATATGTTAAACTGAGAAACTGTTAATTGAAATAAAAAATGAGTCACTGTTTCCAGCAAGTTTTTGCCAATGTTTTGATCTGTGTCAATCTGAGCTTAATTATTAAGTTTTCTTTAAAGGAAGAGGCAAAACTGTATATTTTAATTTGGCCCCATGCAAATACTGTGCTCCACAGACATACATCAGTTTAAGAATATGAAACGCCTCTAAGTAGGGTTGAAAATGTACTTAGTGGCTATGTACCAGAGACTTATGGTTAAAAATAATGCCAGTGAGAAAATACATCCTCTTTTTTGTATTTTTTTTTTTTTAAGAGAAGGATATGAGAAGCCTTTACAGCCTTTCAGCAGATATGATTAACCATGATATATGGTCTATCACTAATGATGCTGCCAAAGTCAGCGTCTCTCGGCTGTGAGAGGGAAATCACGTGGAAAGCCAACTGTGTGTCGTAGGCAAAGGGCAGGCTCTGCGCCCTGTAGCCATCCACACATTCCCCTGGTGTCTGCTCTACAAATACGCATCTGCTGTCATAAACTTGCTCGGGTATTCCATAGAAATTCCTCTGTGATTTTACTGTTAATGCACAAATTTGGCTTGGCAGCAATAGACTCTGGGATAGCAGAAGTGCAGGGGAAGATTTTCCCACATGTTTACGAGCCTGGGGTGTTTGTGTACATGAGAAGGAATTAGGGGGCAGAGGGGGAAAATAGAAAAAAACCCCTTTATTTCCACAAAGGAAAAATAATAAAATAAAAAAAGAAAATCATCCTGGGGGTGCTTAAGGAAGCTGACAACTGTTGTAGAAATCTGTCTCAAGAAGGCATTTTCACAGCAAATTTAAATGGCTCTACAAAAAAAGACATGTCTAGTTAATATACATGTCAAAATATATTTGAAAAGATACAATTATTTGAACGGAAGACACAGCACACAGTCATGGGCCAGTGACATCACTGGACTTGGGAAGAGAGCAGCTTGCAGCTTTCCTATGCTGCAACAAATTTCTTTCTTTTTTTCTTTTCTTGCATTTGTTTTTTTCCAAATTAGGATAGCTCCAAGACCTTTACGAAACTGTTTGCAAAACAAGAGGCACACAGCCCCACTCCTGAATGCTTTTGCTGTCCTTGGAAGTGAAACACTCTTACAAGCAGTGGAAAGCTCATAGAATCAGGAAGAGCAGAAATTTCAACCTACTCCTTCCACTAAGCTCCTGGCTATTCCCAAAAGCAGCTAAATTTTCCAGTTTTGCCAGTAACTTTCAAGCTTCTATTGATTTATAGGCCCCTGAGTGTTTTCTCTAACTCCTACATAAGTGGAGGAGCCTGACAAAAATGAGTAGTAAAGCATATCAGCCTTTTCTAAATCAGCACAGACTAAAAAGCAGATCTCCCAGCAATCTTTTGCAGGCACTACCAGTCTGCTGCTCAGCAGCAGTGCCACTGCACAGCACGTTTGAGCAGCGGGCTGCCCCTCACCACCCCCAGCCCCTCCCTGTGACCGTATCCCGCTGTCCACATGTTGTCTGTGTACCGCTGGAGGACACGTGCTTCCCAGCATGAAGCTACATCTCTCTTGTGGAACACTGAGCTGCTCACCCCTGGTCATGGACACCACGGACATGGAACGCTCACCCATCGCAGTCATCACTGCATCAGTCTCTTAAGCCTTTGAAACGTCTCATTTTCCTTTCCTCTCTAGATGCAACAACACATTCAACGCATTCATGATTTCTATGCCTTCCTTTGGGCTGCTTTACTGTTCATACTTTCTGTCTGTTTGTGCTGCTCTTTCCTGGGCATGCTCCAAAATACCTGTCAAAATGAGGTGCTCTAAATCAGCATGCCAGGCAAAGGCTTAGGCTAAAGCCTAAAAATGAGGACAAGGTGCAGGTTTTCCATCACTGCTGCCTTGCCATGGGCATTCTGGGCTTTGTTCAAGGACAAACTATTGTTCAACTATGGAAAATAAACTCTTTTAAAAATCTTTTTGAAAGCAGCTTAACATATAGATTTCTGACTAAAAGACAGTTACAGGGATTATATATGAAAACCGTGTGCACTGAAGATATCTTTCTGGTTAAATGAATCCAAGAATCACTTGTACTGATATGAGACCTCTGCAATCAGCCAAGCAGACTGTAGAGCTGAAGAATAACTTTGTGAAACAGAACAGAAGAAAATCTCAGTGCTAATGAGTGAGAGGAACTGGAACCTTAAAGAAATATTTTCTATCTCTTTTCTCTGAAAAAGGATAACTGAGATGGAATGGTTATTTTGGTAGAAGGCTAGCCAGGTATGAATGGCAGCTCCTGGGTGTGATAGGAGGGCTGAGGGAGGACAGTCAGCTTCCAGAGAATTGTCACTTGGAAGCAGCAGACAAAAGTGGATGTCTGTCTCTTAAACAAATAGCTAAATACTGTTTTCATGCATGCTGCTTATAGCTCAATGTGCATTTAAAGAATTTAAGGCGTATTTTTCACAACCTATAGCATAAATATACAGCAATAAAACTTTGACACCGTATTACCATATCAGATACTGAGCACAGTTTCTGAAAAATATGTATATTAAAAATATTAGAACCATTTCCTTGGGACAAGAGGAATCTTCATACCACACACCCAGAAGGTTATACCTTTAGGGAAAAAGACAAAAAAATCCTTAGTTTGACATTTTTTCTATTTAAAAGTCTATCTATCTTCCTCCGTTGCCCTCTTTCCATACCTCCCTCATTTACCCATGAAACTACTGAATTAGCAGGACTTTAACCAACTAATTAACTACAGTTGTTGCTATAGTTTTCTCCTGCTGCATTTCATTGACTGGTTTTGCTCTGTTGTTCCCCAACATTGTTTAAGCCATCTGTCCTAGGTATTGCAATTCAAAGTTATTGTTTGCTTGCACAGGGAATACAAAACTTTTAGTGGGCAAATTTCACCCAGACAAATTATTTTCTCAAATTGGTACAAATCAGTCAACAATTTGAGGCATTAGCATCCCATGAATCCTGGCATTGGCCATTTAACATCTGAGCCCAGGAGGCTTTCTGCTGTGCTCCCAACATCCCCATGGTGAGGAGCATCCCTCTTGGTGAGGAGGCAGCTCCGCACCACAAAACAGTCAGTGCCACCAAACTGTCTGCCCAGTGCTGAAAATCCTCCATGCTCAGACAGTTATCATTAAAGTCCTTGAAACTGAAGCTACAATTCAAACTCTTCAACAAGAAAAAAAAGAGAGAAGAAAAATAAATTTCTCCATCAATTTAACTCTTTTCTGACTCTTGGGTAAGCTTGTTTGAAGTTCCCTCATCACCTTCAATCACAGCTAACTGAAGTCTCCTGTATGTTTATAACCCCATTTTCCGATTTACAAAGGGAAGCACAATGCACTGGGATTGCACTGGAGCAAGTAATAAATGACACTATATAAAATACAATAATGACTCGAAGAGAACATGAAGGCAATTCAGCAATTGCTTAGTGAGTTCAAGGAGCACTCTTCTGACGTCCTCAGCTGCACATAATGATAGAGTTCAATATCTTTTGTACTCTAATGAGAATTATAAAAAAATTATTGCATTAAAAAAAAATGCAAAAGGAGAGTTCACCTATTATAAACATAGATCATGCTGCAGGCAAACCTCATTTTTATATCATATTAACAAGAAAATTTTTGTGCTTATTACCGTAAGGGTACTTCTTCATTGTAAAAAATGAAGTATGCACATTGGTATACAATTATACTCAGTATTGTTAAATAATTCTTTGCTCCTGAGCAGGCACCTGAACTTTGTGATCAGCAATGACTGAAGGTGAGGCACTGTGATCAGTCAGTGACAGGCTATCTTTTTTCCTCAGCACACGGCTGTATTGCCATTTGCTCTCCTGGAAATCCTTGCCTTGCCACATCGTTACCCAGCAAAGAAGAAGGGATTGATCCTACTGGGATTTGTCGCTTTTCTGTATATCAGTTGGTAAGAATTTAAGTATTTTTTCTTCAAGTAATCTACTTTGCAAAATAAGGCAAAATTCTGCACTTTAGATCTAAAGTTCCTACCCGGACACATGGAAGACAGCAGTCTGATCTGTGGAGATACCATTTAAACTTAAGCTGACACCCAGGGAAACTATTTCCAAATGTAGGAAAGGTGGGTTTCCTCAAACACAATACAGGTCCTGAGACCTTACATAGTGTCCCCTGCTCTTGTAAGGCCTCTTATAGGAAAGTAACTAAATCGCCATAAACTCAGGGATAATTTGAGTAATTTCTTCTAGACTGGAATTTTTATTTCTACCGATACCATCGAATTTACCTCCACTCACTGTCCTGCTCACTGCAAAAATGCCATTTCCCAAAAGGTCTGGGGGTCATGGGAGCAGGAGGGGAGTAAAAGTCAGTTTAGTGTTTGGCAAGGACACATGGCTGGTTTTAGAAACTTGAGACAGAAAACAACACTCAGAGCCAGGTGCACAGTGGTGAGTAGTGAGGAGGCATCTGCCCCACCACCACCTCCCACTCCACCAGTGGACACTGCCCACATTTCCAGCAATGCACCAGTTGATCCCCAACCTGTTGGAGAATGGTCCTGAGAGAATAAACTCTATTTAATCAGCACCTCCCACAGCTCATAGCCATCTGCCCAGCTGCTCTGTGTGTGTCATGCACCCCTGGAGTGGGTTTGCTCGTTGCATCCCGGCTGCAGTGCTGGGATATGGAGGCACCGCCACTCCATGTAACCATGGGCAGCTGCCAACACTTCAAAGCTCTCACAGGATGCCTTCTAGTGAGACCCAGCTCAGGAAGGGGTCTGTATAATTTCAGGGTATGCTGTGATACAACTTTCCAGAGTTGAGGAAACGTCCAGGCTCTAGGGTGGAGAGTAGAGAACATCTGTATAACATCAAGAGGATACTGGTCAGCGAGGAAGTGACTTGTCCTCATGTAAAGACTTCTGAGAAGCCACTGGAACTATGAGGAAACCCATCCTTCCCATTCTGACTCACCAGTTCTTACTCTCGGCTAGAGACCATCTTCGGCCCAGTGAGTGAAAATCTGAAATAGAGAATAAACTGTTCAGATCAAACACTTGACTGACTTGAAACCCATCAGAGTGGCTGTGGAAGCAGGGGACTTCACTGCTACCTTACATAAGCAAATTAATAGCCATTTATTCTAATCCAGCCCAGAACCTAATAGGATTACGACCGTGGCTTCCTAAATTCCTTTTCTCTGTTCTCATTCACCCAGTTGCTTAAACCCAGCTTTGTTTTGCTTGTCTTACAACTACATTTGGGTTTTACTGTCTTTGAGACCAGACTGCTGTTACAGCCATGTGTGCTGTGCTTTCCTCTAAAATCCCTATCAGCTGAGCAATTTCATCCTTCAGGAGATATGGCTCATATCAGGACCTGAACCCACACCAAAGGATGAAGACCAACACAAGCACTAACACATTTGAGACCTCCCAGTATCTTCTGGGAGTTGGTGCTGTATTGTGTTGCCAGGGTCCTGAGTGGAAGGTGGTCCCTTAGAGTGCTTGTCCCCTTTGTGCCAGGGCCCTAATGACTGGAGAAAAGATATTAGGATGTCAATACTGTTTCTAAATCAGCAAGGAACCTCCTGCCTGCTTTCTTTTTGCCTCCACTTCGTGGTTCCCTGCAAACCACAGGCAACATCTTTCAACCAACAGAAAAAATTTCTGGCCTGCGCGCTGAAATTTTAACACACATACATATTTTACTGTTGGTGCTGCAACCTGGTGATTTAATAGCCCCATTTGGACACCATATGTTCCACACGCAACAGAGTCCTTCCTCTAAGCCTCTCCTTGAACCGTCACTGCCATCGCTGCAGTGTCGATGGGCTGAGAAGTGACCGGTCCCTCCGAGGCAGCTGAGAAACTGAGCAGCCAGTTACACCTTGCACCAGACACCTGCCTCTGAGCAGGGTTTCACTGTGGCTTCGAACACCCTGCACAGTCATTTATTTGGGTTTGAAAATACGGGTTGGAGTGCTTCATATGAGACACACCAGCTGGCCGAACTGCATCAAGGTAATCTAATTCCTCGTTATATAAAAGACAGGTGGTTGTCACTCTCTGTTTTACTGTTGGAGACACAATATGAAAAGAGGAGTACTGTGCAGTGAAGAACACATGCTGACATTTGCACAGGCTCCACTTAGCACCCGGACTTCCGTATTTCTGCTCAGCCTCTCGGGGGCCTTTCCTGCAGGCTTTTATTTATTTATTTATTTTAAATTACTTAGGTCTTTCACAGCTCTGTTTGTTAGATGAAGGAATCTTGAATCATGAAAATGAGTTCCTGCATTTAAATATTTCCATGCTCAGTCCAGGCAGCTCTACTATCAATCTCCTCCATTTTTTCACTCTATTCCTTAGGTGAGGATTAGTATATCTCAATTTACAGGCAAGACAAAACCACCTTATTATGCCCCACTCCTTCCTTCTTTTACTAGAGAAAGGAAGAAGCATCTTTTCAGCCTTTTATTTTCCTCCTTAGCATTCTCCCATTCCTCAGCGTCATGACACAGTTTCAGGATAGCATGGCAGCCCATTTGTCACTTCTCTTTGAGGCATGGTGCTCAGTGTAAGGTAGGAGGCCGGGTGCCATCAGAAAAAAATTGCGATTGCATTCCCATGTTAGCACTGGATGTGGAAAGTATGGCATAATCCTCAGACATAGTTTTTTAAATAAAGAATTAAACCTTTTAGGACCACTTGGACCCAAAAGTTTGTTTCAGGGAAGTGCCGCCCTTGTTAAAATGGCACATCCTGATAACAATCAGTGAAGACCTACCCTATATCTTAAGTTATTTTTTTAAAAAAGTATTTTTTCCTATACTTAATAGATAAAGATCACTTTTATATTCTTAAGTTCAGGCATTCTCTACAAATCACACTTAAGAGTCATAAACAATGAACTGCCAGGCACTACAAGACATTTTCTGAGAGAACAAAGAAGGCAGAAAGAGAGGGCACAATCAGAAGAAAAGAAACCCTATAAAGCAGGCATATTAATTCTCTTCCTTTTCCTTCTTTTCCAAACCATGCTTTGCAAACAGCTCTGGCACAAAAGGATGAAGCAGCTACATCTGTTTCCCACCTAACCATTCCTCTTCTTTTCCTCCTCTTACAAAAGAAAAGGTGCTGGAGAATTCCCCTTGCTGTCTCACCTTCTGAAAACTTCTTTCCACTCCCCAAAACAGTGGTCAACAGCAGAAGGATTGAGACAGGGAGGAACAGCTCCGTGTCTCCACAGACTCTAGGGATCTGGATAGGGGCTGAAAAGCTGTTGTAACTAAAGAGCAAACGTGTGAGAGCTTATTTGAATAAGCTTCACTTAGCATAGACAAGTGCACATCCCTGTTCCTGAACATTTTGCTATTTTACTGTGCTTTTAGTGCTGTTAATAGCTAATGCCACCAGGGTAACAGCAGAATATTGTGTGCATTTCAACTTGCACTGAAACCCATCTAATTTAGCAGTGGCTCAAGTGTGCTTCACAGCAAATAGCCCAAGTGCCGAGGAGATGTATCGACAGCTGAGCTAATTTTCTCTGTATCAAGTCTGTTTTGATAACTCAGCCCTTCAGGAGCTAGAAATTTTGAAGTGGTTCTTCTAACTGAATGGTTCTAACCAAAGGTAATTTCTCTCCTTCCTTGCCTAGGGTCCTGTGGATTTATTCTGTAACGGGTGAGTGGGTATATCCCCTCTTTGCTTTGTTCAGCCCCTCTGGGCTAGCAGCGTTTTTTGCCGGTAGCCTTGCTGTCATCGTCTCCTTCTACAACTTTGGAGAGTTCCTCAACCGTATGATATGGGGTCAGTCCAAGTTTTCTTCATTACTTCTATGCATATGAAAAAAAAACCCCAAAATGAATTGCTGTGATTGCCCAGGCAGGCAGGCAGGGAGAGGAAGGGGGCATGAGTGCACTGGGGAAGGTGTTGGGGTGGTGGTGTTTGGCTGTCAGCGACTGTCGGGTCCTACCCACGTGCTAACAAATAGAGAACAAATTGGAGCAGGGATCCCAACTCTACCAGACAAAGGTTGGACCAGCTTCCTCTAATTTGGCTCAAGAAGCACCTCTTACCAGCATAATCACTGGATTTTGAATTCCTGCTCAAAGAAAGGTCCAGAGAAGCCACATGTCTCGGGCTAAAACTCTCACACCTGCATCACGTGTTGTTTGTCAGACTAGGGAATAGCAGTGTTTACTGCAAATTTACGGGAATGCATTAGTGTATCCAAGCAAAAGCACTGCAGCAGCAGCTCCATGACTAAAACAGCACTTCAGAAAATTTTACAAACTGTTGAGAATTTCTCCCTGCTGCTTTGGTAGTGATATAACCAGCAGTGACCTAAAAAGATGAAAGGCAGTTTCCTTGGACAAATGGGCAGTTGGAGGGAGGAAAAAAAAGTAGTTTAGGAGAGCATTTTTAACAAGTGGAAGAAAGAGAGAACTGAGGAAGCACCTTGGGCGTTTGGCATGGGATATTATTATTATTGTTATTATTATTATGATTATTATTACTGTTATTGTCATTATTGTTCCTTCTGGTTTCCTCTCTCCTTTTTCATTCAAGATTGAGTTTTTGAGGATGAAAGTGTTTCTCTCAGGAAAACGTGTGTATTTTATTTAGGACAAATGTGTGAACATTTGCAATTTCTTAAACTAGCTTTCTGATGAAAGAAAAAACACTGCAAAAACACCTCTGAAAATAAGACAACCTCCCTCTGTTCTCAGGGAACATTTGATGCCTGATCCATTTTGTGAAGTCTCACATGCCTGTCAAGCCAAAGTAGAGTGTCTGTAGCTAGTCTCTCACCATCAGTACTCAGCTACCTAAAACCAGCAGATTGGCTTTCAAATGTGCTGAATAACCAGCTTCACGGCTTGCTACCTTTGCAAACAAGATGCTTGCTCTACATGTCCATGTTTGGAGATTTTGGCCGCATTCTGTTCTGCATAAATGTAATTCGAGATGAAGATTGCTGGTAAATGGAAACAGCTCTGCAGCCTTTCTGCACTAGCTCTGGTTTAAGAGGCATCACATAAATAGTAACTATTACTAATCAAAGACCACATCATCACTACATGATGGCATAAGTCTTTATTTGAGATATCTGATATATCTAGTTATTGGAATTTTTTCATCACTGACTACATATTTGTAATTTTAGGCCTAGAGTATGCATAAGTTGGAGATAATCAGAATTAAAATAATTTCATTTCCAAAGTGTTAAGTGATTGGACAAAATGTTGTGCCAAGCAGAGATCAAATTAACTGCAAAAATTAGATGCATATTCAACAGCTGGCTAAAGAAACTGGGGCAAGCACTCAGCTTTTCTGTGCACACAGAGGTGCTGAAAAGCACCCCAGTTGTGGTAGCAGGAATGTAACCTCAGAGTACGTACATAAACAATACACAATATTCTCCATTGATATCTGGTGTGCTCTTGCAATCCCTGGAGGACTCATCTGTGTGGTGGGTCTGCCTCTCCATGCATACTTGGTATTATTCAAAGGAGTCACAAAATCCTGGCCTTAACAATTACATGGTGTTTTCATCCATGTGCAAGACACTCCCCTTGAGTTACAGTTCCCCATGTTGGTGCCAAGTGTTTTTCCTGATCCACTTCCCAGCTGTGTCCACCCAAGAGAGGAGCAGGACTTCCTTAAGCTGGTATCAATAACGAAGTCCCAATAAGCCTTGAAACATAGCCATGGGGAAGCTATTCCAAATTACAGTGTGCCAGAGTCTTAATATATTCCTGACTGAGACAAATCTTTGGTTCAGCGTTGCCAGAGAAAAAAGAGCTGCAAACTGAATGAAGACGCGATTCCAACATACCTTCGTTCCCACAGCAAAAATGGCTCCATACACTTTTTTTCATCCTACCCTTTCCTGTCTCTCCTTCCCATCATAATAAGGCAGAGGACGCAGTGAAAATGATCCTGCAGAAAACAAACAAAAAAACTAAACAAAACCAACCCCCTGACACAAGGAAAAATTATCAGTGGTGGTAGACGACACACCTCTTCATCTTTCCATACTCTCCACCCTGCTCGACTCCTCCCTCTCCCAAAAGAAAAACTACATGAAAGGGCACTTTAAATCTCTCTTTTGCTTCCTCCTCATTCCCCAAAGGCAGTTTGGGTTACAGGGTAATGCAGTTATCTACTAGGTTCCTATAGGCACACCTGAAAACACCTTCTCCAATAACACCTGAAGCCACCAAACAATTAGACCTGATGCTGGTGGGATCTGACAAGGCAGAGCTCTCTGACTGGGCTGCTGGCACCAGGATTCTCCCCAAAGGAAAAAAAAAATCCACGGCTGTTGCTTCTTTTTTATTTCTTTCCCACTCAAATGGGGAACGGTTGCGCAGATGTGTTTATTCAAAGGTGCGAGAAGCGATTAACAAACAGCTCTGCCAGAGCGGCAAGCCTGGCTTCCTTCTGGACTTACATCCTGTGGCAGACCATAGGCTGCTAATGAAGCTTGTTCCACAGCATACCATGCTTCATATGGGCTCTTCCACACTCCCTTACAAATCCAGGCCATTATTATTTTTCCTAAAACCAGCTACATAAATATTTGCTCTTATTCACATTTAAAGGTATATTTGGGTTCAACTTATTCCAAAGTCTATAGATGGCAGCTTTCAGCTTCAAGCAAGTAAGTGTTAAATCTACATCCTGTGCTTGACCAAAAAGATGCAGTATCATTTCTGAGAGCTGGAAAATCTAGGCTGTAGAATAATATAACCTCTTTTTCCTTTTCAGGATGCCAGACCCTAAATTCATTTTATTATTTATAGACAAACTGTTTCATACAGTATTGGAGGTTTTAAAAATGTATTATCTCTCATGTGCCTCTCCTCTCCCTCCCCTTGCACAGTTGGATTGGTGGTAACTAAGGCAACCCAGCTGCACAGCCTGAGAGGCACAGAAAATAGTACCAGTAATGACTTCTTTTTGTTTTAAATCTCAGAGTTTCTAGAGTACAAGACAATGTTGAGCAATAGAGAAACTCCAAAGAGGATAATTTGAAACAATGAGCTGATTCTTTTACTGCCATAAATTTACCTCAGCCAAGAATTTGGCTGCAGGGTCTGAGCACCAAAGATAAACCGTGTGATAGTTTCTCCCGTTCCTGATGGGTGGAAAACATCACACAGAGAACTGATCTCATGTTTCTTTGACCAGTCAAACTAGAATCTTCAAAAATAAAGCAAAGCAGTGTTCGCTTGGGGTTTGCTCTTGTTGGGACAACTAGATCCTTGGGAGAAATTTGGATCAAAGTTCTCCACATCACACAGAGCAACCTTTCAAGTAAGGTCTCTTATCTAGAACTGGCATTTGAAGATGGAGCACATTTGTCTTCCATCTAACACATTTGAAAAAACCCCCAAATAACATTTCATCAGCTGCTTCATTTCAATACTCTGAAATGCAGGTGGAGAAGAGCTTTAGCTAGCAACAGGTACTTGCTCCACCAGTGATTGAAAAGCCTCCTGAGAGACACCTGGCAAACCCCTTTCAAGGTTTTATAGGCCCAAGGACTCTCCCAGAGAAATGCTTATCCCCATGTGGTGGAACTGTCCTTTGGGAGAGAAACGGGAGGAAGGGAGGCTGATTGTCAGAGTGGGCAGCAGCTCCAAAAGACCCACCTGACCTGCAAGCTTGCTGTCCTCCAAAAGGGAAAGCTTTGGCCAGCAGCTGGCTGAAGAACACCATCAGGGGCAAAACAAAATAATTAAAGATATTATAATGCAAGGGATAATGTAGAACAACAAGAACAAGAGCCACAGCTCTCAGAAAAAAGAGAAAACTTATGGTGGAATAACTTTCTCATGCTCAGTGCAGAGATGGACGTGCTCTTCCAGATCCTCTATGAGCTCTTAAATATCTTGGGAAGACATTGCTGAAACCTATTTACCTAAGGCTGAAATAAAGTTTAACAACAATCTTCTCTCCAGCCTGTTTTTCCTCTCTTTTTTTGGAGTACTTTTGCATTCAATGCATTTTCCAGAATCATATAACATGTTTTCGCAACTGATTATTTTCCCTGAGTTTTATTTTTGTATTTATGGTCTTTTGAAACCAAGCTCCCTTAATACCCTGTAGCCTTGGGAAATCCAGCCTGTGTGGCAGCTCACAAATCTGTGCAATACAAAGCAATACTATAATAAGA
This sequence comes from Callaeas wilsoni, assembly GCA_013398955.1. Classification (NCBI taxonomy): domain Eukaryota; kingdom Metazoa; phylum Chordata; class Aves; order Passeriformes; family Callaeidae; genus Callaeas; species Callaeas wilsoni. Next base: position 97,491 of record VWPU01019321.1, read on the forward strand.
TTGAATTCTTGATGCTGTCATTATTCCGAGCAGCTGTTGATATTGCAGAAACCCGAATGGCAAATAAAGGGCTGCGAAGGGCAGCTATGTGGGGTATGAAGCTGTGCTACCACTGCACTGGTACAGGCTTATCAACAGCAGTTTTTGTATTAATGTTAAAATGCTGATGTCCTGCACATAGTTATTACTGCAGACACAGGTTCCACCCTTTATTATTACTGTGTCCAGGAGGGATTTTTAAACTGAGATTCCTTTCCAGAGGATTTGTTGTATCATGCCTTTAAAAACTAAGAATAAGAGTCCAGAATCTATCTATTCCTTTCAGTGACCAAAGAAAGTTTATATCCATAATTTCACTGTACTGCCGATGATGAATGGAACTCAGATTTTACAGGATTTGAATCCCAGAGTTTGCAAACTCAATATGAATATTTACTTTTAACTCATCCATTCATCCTAGTTGTACCACAAACCTGTGATGGCACATTTATGTCCTTCGTATTTGTCACTCCCCAAAGCTGCAGTTTACCCCTCAGGCAGAGGTGACTGACTGCATAAAGGAAACCTGCACTATTTGTCACAGGTCCTGTTCTTGGCGATAAGTTTATCTGGTGATCCACTGGAGGCAGACTGGATCAGAACCTCTCACGAACCAGGGCTTATGAATTCATCAGTGGAGGCCAGACATTAACAAGTGCTGGTTAACATGCTGGTCCTGGCCTACCAGGCTATTTTTTTTCTTTGTGGTTTGGGTTTTTTTTCCTCACCCATAAATATCTATTTGGTCAGAACACACCAATACAATACAATACAGCAATTAGTGTTTCAGAGCCTCTGAGGTCTATGGACAAGGAAAGATCATTCAAAGGAGAGTTTCCTGTGAGTGAATGATCATCGGTGGGGAAGAAGAGAGGCTGAGATAGTGTGTTAGAAAAGGCACCCATAAATAGTTGATTGTTGCCCCACAGTAGCACAACCTGTCTCTAACTGGTGCTTCAGAAAGCTGTGGGATTTCAGTAGGTCCTGTGCTGTCCTGACCAGCCATGAGAGGATCCTCCAGATATCCCAGGTGCAGGGATTACTCATCTGCTGCCCTTCCAGACAAGCTTTACTTTTAAAGCTTTTCACATACCCTTACAACAAAATAAGTTTGTTTGGTGGCAGATACTTTCTCCCACTGGCAAAGCACAATTATTCTCAATGGGTGTGGCCCATGGCAGATTTTAAATCATTCCTCAGTCGTTGAGTAATCTGTTACTTGCTGGGGACATCCCAGGCTCATTTGACTTCTGCAGCACTTTAGCATTAGCAGCTGGTCCAAGACATGCACTCGCAGTTTACTCCCACTCCCAGATGGGTAGAGTTCCCCAGGGATGTTGGGAGGCTGGGGCCAGTTTCACATCCTCATGCTTGGTCTGTGAAAGGACTTCTCTGTTGTGCCTTCCCCTCCACACCCCAATAATATCTTCTCCTCTGTCTCCAAACAGGAGATTCAATAGTAATACTGGACCACAAGTGGAAAGGCAAGTGAATCCTCTTCTTGAAGCCAAACATTCTCTCCATGAATGCTGAAGCAATGAAATAGAGGAAAATAAGTGCAGCTGTGATAAATCCTTTCTCCAATGCATTGCAGCTTCTGGTGAAGCCATTATGACATAAGGCATATGGAAAACTGGTGGAAAATATGAAATGTTTGCCTCTTTCACGATAACTCTGCAACTGCTATGAATAAGAAAATTGTGTTCATCTGTTTACACAGATTTCTCATCTCTTGCACAACGTACGTGAGGATGTGTCCATGGTTAAAAGTTGTCACTGGTAAATGCACTCCCTCATGAGCTTGGCACCACTCTGTAAAAGACCTGTGAATGCAAGCCAGCTCTTGTTTGGATTGCCCTTCATCAAGTCTGGAAAAAATTAAGAGGAGAGATAATTTTAACAGTGCTGTGACTTCCAAGCTAGCTAGATAACAAATTGGGCTAACAAGCACTGTAATTAGAAATGTCTGCTCAGAAAGTTCACCATGAAGCTGACTTCTTCTAATGAGAAACTTTCTGTAATATTAATATGCTTAATATCTCCCCTCCATTTTAACAGGAAATCTGAAAGCAACAGTTTCTTCCTTTTTCTTGGTTTCAGTTAATCTCGCAGCAAAAGTAACCTAATTATACTGACTGTATGATTGCTTTGACAGAAAGCATGTTAATTTAAAGCACTGTTTAACATAAAGCTGCCTGCCATATAATTACACTCCATTCACATGTTTACTAATTTTCCTCAATATAGTTGATTTCTGTTATTAGCCTCAACATTTTGTTAACATCCAAAACACTGGAGATCTGCTTTGCAAACTCCAATAAACATGCAAAACCGAGAGTAGCATAAGTGTTCCTTAATGGTCAATGTGAAAAAGAAAAATCTCTGTTATTATTCCTGCATTCAAAGAGGATTTGAAACTAGTTGCAGTACTTAAATGTCTAACTCCGTCCTCACTGACAAAACCCCTTGCTTAGAGCTAATGTGCACGCAGTTCACCGGGGTGTTATTTTCACCTTTCGGATGCTGCTGGAGCTTAGTAAAAACGAAACACATTGTAAGCTGCCTGTGAGCAATAAAAAGATAATGTGTATACATAAGATTGTTCTTCTCATGTGTTAAGCACCTGATAAAAATTCTAATCTGGGAAGTTGACATGCTAGGCCTAGACTGTAAACTAAGTGAAGTCAATGAGAGACGTGCATGCATTCGGTAATTCCCAGCTTATCTAGATAACTCGCTCCAGCTAACTTTGCAAGGGGAATGTAAGCAATTACACATGCCCACACACAAGCTCCCTACACACTCCTCCCTCCTTTTCTCTTGAAGCTAAAGCAGAACACAGAATTCAGTTGAAAGATGCTGGTCAAAGGAAATATATAGGAGAGACAGAAGAAAAAACATGAAGGGAATTAGGGAGGAAGAGAAAGTTATGGAAACTTCCTATACAGATTTGTTGGGTATTTTTGTCTCTACTTCTTTTCTTTTTAAATTCTTTTATTTTGTACTGATACTCCAGTACAAAGAGTTTAATTGTCAGAAACTCAAAACGAAGCCTGCCCCCCAGCACAGAGGGATAGGTCTTTCCACTTCCAACCAGAGGAGCCAAATGGGAGACCTCAGCCTCAGCTCCTGCTCACACCAGGGGTACCTTTGAGATCTGATGTGGTGACTGAGCTGCTGGACTACAGGGCTTTGAGGAGAATCGTGGGGGAGGTTGTTTATTTCTTTGAAAAAGGCTCAGAAGGGGCATTTCTGTCTGCTGCATCCTGTATGGAGAGAAGCTGGATTCCAGCCATGCACTTTGGGAAAGCAATGAGGAATGCCTGTCCCCAAAACACAACTGCTGGGATCTTGGATTTGCATTGTTCCTTTCTCTCATGTCCACAAAGCCCTGAAAGAAGGAAAATGTGTCATTGCTCACAAATCAACATTTTCCCTGTGATTTTTCAAAAGGCTTTACTGAGGCACCCTGCGTAAGGATCTGGCCTTGACAGCATTTACAGCAAATTTCTCTTTCCAGTCCATCAGTCTCTCTCCTTTCATTTTAAGTATGCAGAGTCAGTCAGAACTGTTTATTTATAGCCGTCGATGCTCATGGCTGTATAAATTAGCTGTTATTACTGAATGAGGTGCCCGCCCACTCGCCCGGAGCAGCTGCACAGGAGCCCTTTCATGCTGCTCCACGGAACGCAGCCCCAGCGGGGAGGGGAACAACGCTGTCCCAGGCAGACCAAGGGACTGCGGCTCACATCCTTGGGCGAAAAAACAGCAATTAATTTTTTCCATAGTGCAATCTGCAGTATGACAACCACAATTACCTAATACTGTTTAGACCTGCCACTTGCATTTGGCAGAGAGAGAAAATGAAGGATTAAATTCACCAGAGGAAAAAAAACCACCCAGACTAGAACCTACCCCTGGACTTTCCTTTTGTAAGATTAAGTGATATTTGTTTGGAGAGGGTGAGGGGGACAGGGACAGTGGAGGGATGAAAATGCAAAACTGGTTGCTATTTGAGACAGAGCACCATCAGAAAATAGAGACCCATCCCATACATACACACTGAGCTGTTTCCAGCAAAAACAGCTGGAAAGCAATATCCACCACCATGAGGAGCTTTCATCTTAACTCACACCTTTGTAACAGTTTACTCCCACAAAAAGCATAGGCAAGTGCTAATTTATTCCCTCTCCAGTTTCCCACACAAATTTCTTGGTTTGGGTCTCTGCCAGAGCTTCAAGGTCACAATGTGACCTCAACAACATAATTTAAGATTGTTCCAAGCCTTCAGTGGAACTACTGAGGATTTACTTTGATGGATATGGAGCCAGGATCTGGCATGCAGAAAATATGCATTTACATTCTACCAAAGTGTCTAAAATAGTTGCCCAGGGACACTGAAATTCAATTTGAGACCTTGTATTCACTTGGCAGAGCACATAATTAAATATTTTGTGCCACAAAATTAACCAGGGTCTCAGGGGTATGGGTAAGAGAAGGCTTAGAATCAACCATGAGAGCCAAACTAAGACCCACTTCCCAGGCGCATTATTCAGTGAATATTGGGAAAAAATCATTGCAGTCATATATGGGTTCATAATAATTTTTTTTAGTATTTAATCTTGCTGATTATCTGTAGTAACCTCTTACCTCAGAGGAAGAGGTTATTGGCTGTGTGGATTCATATAAATAACCCCAGTATCAGGAACTACTCTTGAACTAAAGCTCCTGCTTACACCTAAAAACCGTTTGTCCTTGAATTAAACATTTGGAATGAAGCATTAGGTAAAAACCAAATACAATTACAATAGGCCCGACCTCATAACAAGTGGTCAAAAGCCCTAAAGAAGAATTTTTGCCTTTTAAGGTCTTCAGAGACCCTACACTGCAAGGAGTTCAATGTTCCTGAAAACCAAATACCTAATGTGTTTGATGTCAGCACACTTCAGCTTAGCTTCCAGACACTGATGTGTCTAAAAGCAAGGGTTTGAGTTAAACCTCTAGGATATAGCCCAATAATAGTTCTGAGCTATAAAATTTAATGGTAATACTTGGTGTTTCAAATGCCATTTTCTATCAAATGCTCTCAAAATATTTAAGCAAAGCTTCAAGTTCCTTTCACCTTGAGAGGGTAATTTCCCTCACTACCTGGAGAACATCACATACACAAGAGAATAATGCTTTATTTCGCACCCAAGACAAGCAGAATTACCTCCCCCAAGTATGCAGGACAGTATGGTTTCACCGTTGGTATGGACTACGTTCCTTAAGGAGAGGAGAAGGAAACCAATACATACCAACGCGAAACTGCTTTTCGAGATGTTAATTCAAGTTTTTGAATGGAACCCCCCAGTGAGTGTGCCCAAACATCAGTGCCCAAGTGGGAAATGATGACAGGTGGATAAAAGGAGCTCCATGATTAAGCATTTCTTTCCATCAGGCTTTTCTAGCTGCGGACAGAGAGAAGCACAATTGTGGAAGTGTGCCTCAAACAGGGAAGAAGCACACTTTGAAGCATTGGGCCATTAAGGTTGGAAAAGACCTCTAAGATCATTGAATTCAAACATTAACGCGGCGCTGCCAAGTCCACCACTAAACCATGTCCTAAAATGCCACATCCACGCGTCTTTTCAACACTTCCAGGAACGGCGGTTCCACGACTTCTGTGGGCAGCCTGTGCCAGCGCCCGACAACCCTCCAGCCCTCGATGTCCTTGTCGTGAGGGGCTCAGAAGCGGACACAGGACCGGAGGTGTGGCCTCGCCAGCGCCGAGGACCCGCTGCGCTCAGCACAGAAGCGGGAGCATCGCTGCCGCCGGCCTCCCCCGCGCCGGAATCGCCGCAGGACTTGGCGGCTCCGCTCCAGCGAAGGTGCCGGCGCCGGGACCGCTCCGAGCGGGGCAATTCCCGGAGGGAAGGGCGGCAGGCCGGCAGCGCGGCCCCGCTCCCGAGGCGCCACGGCGCCACCTGGCGGCCGCGCGG
>VWPU01019322.1:0-17956 GCA_013398955.1 Callaeas wilsoni
GAAAGATTTGGGGTGATGGTAGAGAAAAAACTCAGCATTATCGAGCAGTGTGTGCTCACAGCCAGAAAGCCAGTTGTGTCCTGGGCTGCATCCAAAGCAGAGTGGCTAGCAGAGTGACGAAGGGGATTCCGCCCCCCTACACTGCTCTGATGAGACCCCAGCTGGAGTGCTGCATCCAGATCTGGAGTCCCCAACAAAAGAAGGATAAAGAACTGTCAGAGCAAGGACCGTGGAGGGCCATGAAGCTGGTAAGAGGAATGAAAGACCTCCCCTATGAAGACAGGCTGAGAAAATTTTGGCTGTTCAGCCTGGAGAAGAGAAGGTTGCATGGAGACCTCATAGCAACTTTCCAGTATCTGAAAGTGGCCTACAGAGAAGCCAGAGAGGGACTGTTCATCAGGAATTGTAGTGATAGGACAAGGAGTAATAAGTAGAAATTTAAATTTACTGTGAGGGTGGTGACATGCTGGAAAACGTTTGCCAGGAAGGTTGTGGATGCCCCAACCCTGGCAGTATTAGGGACCTGGTTGGACAACGTCCTCAGTAGCCTGGTCTAGTGAGAGGTGCTCCTGCTCATATCAGGGGGAGTTGGGACTAGACGATCTCAAGGTCCATTCTTACCTCTTAACATCCTATGAGTACATGATTCTATGATAACTGTGACCCACTTCCAGGAACACATCTTACCTCTGGTAATGCAGGCAGCAGCCTCCCTCAGGCTTCTGTCCCACCTGCCATAGTTGCATCCTTTCTTGTGCACTCTGGGAACAACTTCCAAAGCAGAACCAGCACACCAACTAAACTCACCCAACAGGGTTCTGTGTCCTGGCAGACACAGAAGTGGGAATGTTTTCCTCCTCTGCTGAAGGGATTCAAAGCAACAACAAAAGCAACCCAGACTAATACCAAGGAAAGCTGATGGAGATGAGTGAAGCCCTTCAGTGCACCAGGAGGTACTCAGTACTATTGATCACAAGGTCAACATGTTAGCCCAGCATTTCTAGCTTCGGGGTAAAGGATAGAAAGGCACAGGAGGAGAAGAAGAGAATATTAAGACAAAGATATTGATGTGACAGAACCGAAATCAGGAGGAGAGACAGATCCATGCATCAGCTTTCCTCAGAGGTGGCTCGAAGACTTGGCTATGCCTGTGTCATTTATCTATTACATACTTTTTCCTCATTCAGGTGGAGAGCTTGTATTAATTTTTAAATGGGTTATTGTTAACAATGGGAGGGTGTGTCCTGCTTATTCAATAACTCCTTGCCAAGCCAATAAATCTTTGGCTTTTGGCCTCATAGCACTTATTTGCAGTGGATACCCTTGGGTTAAATCAGTGTTGGGCATCAGGAAGCTGAGATGGCTATTTACAAGCAAGATGTGCTGTGTCTGCCTGCACAAAGTACACAGGCCACAAAGGGAACTTCAAGTAAAGAGGTCAGCCTCAGCCATTCATGCTCAGATGACAACTTCTGCCTGGGAAGAAAGAGGACTCTTCACTTCCTGAGCTCTCACTGACATTTCTTCCAGCTGAGGTAGGAAGGAGAGGAAAACAGAAGTCCATTCATTAAAGCTCGAGTTATTTTAAAAGTAAGACCTGCTAGGCACTTCAATGAAACTCACAGATCTTCCTGGAATGGAAAATGAGTTTTACTGCTCAGCATAACAACCTGGAAATGCAGAGATTCCTTGCCAGTGGAGCCCTGTAACTAATACCATCTTGAAGTAAACTTGAAAAAGGGATTACATAAGGTCTCAGCACCCTGGGATAATTAGAACTACAGATTCAGTGCTTTGAAATCTGATGTATGAAGGGTTAATCTAAAATTAGGTAATATACTGCAGAGCCATCATGGCAATAATTTATAAATGACTGACTTCAGCTTTGCAGGACAAAATGATGGCAGTATTATAAAACCTGTACAGAAACTGACTGTAACATCTTTGATATGAATGGTTTGTTGGAAATGAGCTGTTGCCTTCAGTGGTACAGCTAAATTTTTCTTCTGTTATTAGCCCTAATTGTGAAGGGTTTTCTTAAATCATCTGAATAAAAGCAGTGTTTTCCATCTGTTTCTGGGAGTCAATTGCTCTTAAACACCTTCACTATTTGGATCTATAGTTGCAAAACTTGCATGTGAATACTTCTAACAACAAATTAATTCAGGACAAGTTTGAGCTGGCCTAAACTCACATCCGTTGAATGAAGTTGCCCTGTAAAATATTGGTTTGATCATTTCATTCTTGCACCATAAAATACACTATTTCCTAAGCAGCCAACCTTACTCATAGCCTTTGAGGTGAATTATACTTTAGAAACCATGCAAGTAGGACAAGTTCTTCCTATCAAATAAGTGCCTTTCAAAAGCATGGGTTCCTCCTCTGCTGGAGGAGTTGGTGTTTAAAAATACCCATGTGCCATTTTGCTGTACTTTGAAGAAGTTACTCCTTCAAAGAAAAGGCACTCAATTGCATCAGAAACATAAACATCTGCCAAAAATATGTTTGTAATCAGCATTCAGAGTCAGGAAAGCATCCCTATGCAGAAAGGTTAGCTCAGCATGTGTTTAAATTTAAGCACATATGTAAGTCACATGAAAGGAAGCTATGCTTCAGCATTTCTCCTTGCATTGGCTGTTGCAGCAGAGCTACTCTCTGCTGAAGAAATCAGTGGTTCATCCAATGAACTGAATGCAGTGCCTATATTGCCCAAGCAAAGTTGATATACACATTGAAATGTCTTCCTAGCCAAGCATGGGATTTCAGTATATGCACAAATAAATTTCTAGATGAAGGTCTAAAATCAGAAAAGATGTGTGAAGAAATAAGAATTAATTACCTGTCATTCCCAAAGAAAAGACCCTTCTTTCAAATACAGCCTACATTTTTCAGGGAATCATTGTTCTCTGTAGTTCTTGAACAGCTGGGCTTCAGCTGCAAAGTTTAGTTAGAGTGAATGGCTGGCACCCGATAAAATACTCTCATTACCCAGCATGAAAAATAAGTCGCCTGCACAATATTGAGTTTGATGTAAATAAAACGGCATGCAATTTCAAAGACACCTACTAATTTCTTTTAATTAGTATATTAATAATTATGACAATTAAATAGCTCCTGGGTTTTGATAAAAAATAACTTGGCTTTTTTTTTTTACTACAGACTCTTTTTCTATCAGTACTATATTTTTCTTTTCAGATAAGCACATCCCAACTTAATTAGGGATAGCAATTGTTTTGCTTTGTAAAAATGTAGTCACATGTTCCAATTTTTATGGATTAGAATCATACAGATCATGCTGTTTTATAAAGGACTTTTAGTAATTTCATTTTAGATTCTGCTTTATAGTGTTGTTTGCCTAGCTCATAATCTTCCCATAAAGTTTTTCTGCCCAAAACATCTATTTCTTTACTTGGTCTGTATTCAATTGCCATAAATCAGTGAGCTGTAAGAACTCTGTACACAGAGCATTGATTCCACTCCTTCATATACTCCATGTAACTCTGACTTAACTAAATTCAGCAGTATTACTCAGTTCCTCACCATATACAGACATACTTCTCTATCAAACTTTACAAATGTTTGAGAATTCTTTTTTCCAATGTATTGACCAAAAAGTGAGTAAATTTAAGAGCAAAGCAAAATTCATCTTGATCTTTTAAAAACTAGAAGGGAGAAAAGACCTGTCTTACACAAATATGACCACTAAGTATGACAACCCGCTAGTAATATAGTGGACTGGTTCATTTCATAGCTTTGATGTTTGGAGAATGAGCATGAGCAATAAGTTATTTTGGTATTCAGATTAATATCTTATTTTCACTTTATTCATCCCAAGACTCAGAAAGTGAAACAGAAAACATGCACATGCTCAGCACTATATAGTATCAACATCTTGTCTGCAAACCCTGCACTCATATGATTTATACATACAGCTGGCACAGTCTAAAACTCCTCAACACTTGCCAAAAATATCATGACTAAAAGGACACAGTCACAGATACACCAGCACAGAAATAGTCCTATATCAGCACCCTCTTCTACAGCACAGCTTGCACACCTCATCACATGGTGTAAGCACAGATTTAGATGTCATCCCTCACAGGATTGCATTTGTGCCTGTTCCCTGTCAGGTCTTCTGTGCACAGCACACATTTAATGGGAAGTTCTAGCAACTTCTTGCAGCACCATCTTAACCCATCAGCATCCCAAAGGTGGTTTGACCCTAGAGGGATAAAAGCTGAGAGGACTCGTAGAGTGTGAGGAGAAAAGGAAGTAAAGCGCCAGAAGCGGGCAGCTGACTTTTCTCACCAAGTTCCAAAACCAGACAGAAAGGCAAAAAAGCTGATAGGTTTAATTATTACAAACACAAGGTCTGACCTGTTATGAGGTTCTGTTGGTGATAAATACGGCCTAGCAATGGCCATCCAGGGTCAAAAGTCTCTGCAGGAATCTCTCTGCAGACACCCTGGGTCTGACTATTCTGATCGGACCTACAACCAAGGTATCAACAGTTTCCCCTGGAAGACAAACAATTTGTTTGCTCTTTGGGGTTTTGGTCTATATTAAGATAAAAACTCAGCCCATTCTTCTCTCCTTCAAAGCCAATCAGAATAATATTTAGTAAGGAAATAATGAAGCAGAAATATGACTGAAACTTATTTCCAAAGATCACTTTATCTTCATCCGTTGTGACTGATAGTCAGATCTGCACTGCTCAGGGTACATACAAGTCTTGTAAATGGGTGTCAAGGAATTTTGCCTGAGCCAGCACTTCCCAGATGCAGCATCTGGTTTTCAGCTTGCCAGCAAACTTACAGTTTGGTTTATTAGAGCACAAGGGAGGTCAAATGACCCGCCAGAGGTCTCCTAGCGAGTGGAGCATAGCACTGGGTTTGAACTCAGGTTCCACCTGGTTTGCAAACTTCTACTGTCTTGTCTGGATGCTTCCCATCCATCAACCCTGCTCCTCTCTGCCAACTCCCCAGCCAACAAACCCACCAAACCTTCTTCCCAACCACATTATGAGCAGGTTTTTTTACCATTCATCCAGTACATGCTGAATTTGGTGGGTTCAGTAAAACTTCAATCTGCAGTGAAACTGTGTTTTGAGTGCACAAGAGTGAGAGAACAGTACCCCCATAATACTTTTTGTGACCCACTCTCCTCACGCAGCATTCTTACAGACACACAGATAGGAGAGCTTCTGTAGTGCCTAAACAAGGGCTATTCCAAGCTGGTCATGGCAAGAAGAGCCACTGTTTCCCAAACATGCAGGGTCTGGGATCAATCAAAGCCCCAAAAAATGCTGGAGAAGGACACATATTCCTTTCTCTTGGCAGCCTTGTCATTAGCTGAATGCCTGCTTCCTGGAAGTGGCATGTCTCTAAGCTGCTCATCACTACTCAGCGCTGACATGCATCTGACTGTTTCCTTGCTCCTCAGAGCCATGACTGAGCCCAGCAGAGGCCCAGGTTGAATTGCTTTTGCAATCAATAAGATCTTTTAAATCATTAAATTCAAGGGCAATAAAACAAGTTTTTAAAATGTTTTTATTATTATTAAAAATTAATAAATTTAACAGTAAAATAACTCAAAGAAATGCATTTTTGTCTTAAAATGTACAAATCTTTTGTTGTCTTTGCAGTGAACATGAAATCAGACTGAGAATCAAAAACAAAACAAAATCCAAGGCTTCCCATTAAACAACTTTACAGTCTTGTATAATTCATAGCATTTCTCTGTACTTCAGTTCCCTCTCCTACAAAGTAGAGCTATTGAAAAATGTCTGCCTTTGCCAAAAAGCGGGTTTTTCAGGAAATGAGGATTGTACTAGGTATAATCCTGAAAGTTTACAGGCTTTGAAGCATTTCCTCAGAATTGAAACTATAGTCTATGTGGTTGGGGCTTTCTGACTATCTAATTAATTACTTCATTGTGTATATGTCCAGCGAGAAAAACAAATGTTAATAAAATGTGACTGTCCATGGGCACAAAAAAGAGATATTGTCCTTCACACAGAGCAGTAGAGCATGAGGCTGGGACAGTCCTTCCTGGCCTCCACCTCCGTCATCTCAGCTGTGTTTAGGGCTGGGCTCCAATGCCATCTGGGGAGCTATGCCAGCTTAGAAACCAAACCTACAGATCCAGTTTTGCTAAAGAGTTTATTTGAAACAGGAAACTCAAGGTACGACTTTACCACAAAACAAAAGGACTGATGTTTGCTAAATAACAGCACTGTGCATCGTATGACTTTCTACCTACCATGACTTTTAGGAGGAAAGCTGTCCAGAGCTGCCCTCCTGGGTGGACAGGTACATACACAGTGGAAATGTCAGTGTCAGCTAAGCTGCAAAATGCTGCCTGGGACTGCCTTTGTGTTTGCTGGTTGATTTGGAGTTTATCAAGGACGGACATGTGACTTTGGAGATTCCTCTTGAAAAGCCACCACAGCTGTTAGTAATGATGCCCTTGTGTTATTCATAGCTGAGTTCACATTTTTCTCTACAGCATGTTCTACTAGATGCTGCACTGCAAAAGCAGAAAAGAAGACCTTTAGTCATTTCCACATTGCAGTATTACACTAGATTAAGGCTCTAGCAGTACCTCATATGGAGTCTCTTCCTGCTCCAACTGCCTAACAATTTACACCATCAAAACCTGTTTCTGGACAAGGTATAATGGACAGTATCAGAGTGCTCTTTCCTTGCCAATTCAGATTCAAAAACGATTCTCAAGTAACAAATTAGTAAGACATGCAAAGCATCTTGTTCACTCTGTACCTATTGAGGACAATTATTTTTTAAAGTAAAAAGAAACCAAACAACTCTGACGACAGCAAAATTTTAAAAACTCTTAAAAATTATTTGAATAGCTGAGAAATCTTTTGTGGGTTATGTCCAAACATCTTGCTCTATTTTGTTACAGTCCTGAAAGGTCACAAAGCATTTACCATTTTTCTTAATCCCGCCCCACAACATGTGCTAGAGCTCTCAGGTAGATCCTTCTCATGACCACCCTCTTCTCAGTCTCTCTAATTCAGAAGCCAGCAACAGACCTCACTCTCTATATTGCAACACGCTCGCATCAGGTTATTCAGAACAAAACAATTCCTAAGCTGGACTACCTAGCAAGAAAAAAAATGGGAAATTTCATGGCAGCTTTCAAACTGCCACGTGCCATAACCCTGCACAGAACAGCAGAGCCGCTTTGTTGACTCAGGCTAGGGAGTTATGTGGCTGTGGCTGATGGGTCTTGTTAGCAGCAATGCACAGCTAAAAAGGGAGTTTGTGTCCTTCCTTTGAAACAAGCAAGTTTGAAGTGTAAGACATCTTGTAAAGTAAAGCCTTAGAAGCAGAAAACACCTAAAAACGCTCAGTGTTTGACATTTGTTTAGTTTTAGATTACAAATAAAATAACAAATAAAATCTCTCTCCAACACAGAAAGCAGAAACTTTGCACATGCTTTGGCCTGTATCTCCATGTGAGCCACATCATGAGAGTTTTATGATGCACAGTCTTACATTACTTCTGTCCTCTTAGTTCAAATATACATTAAAAAAAAACTAAAAGGAAAGAATAGGTACAATTCTCTTAAGTTCAGCTCTGGAGTTTGAAACACAGATTTTGAGACGAGAAAGAAAAGTTTCTTTTCCTAACTACAGCGTATTTTTTTCTGTGGAGGAAGTGAACACTAGCCAAAAAGCAAAAATATAATCCATGAGTTCCTGTATTTTAACTGTCTCTCATCTTGAAGCAATAAACAAAGGTTAATCAAATACTTACTAGCTGAGTAAATATTTTTGCTCGTATGTATAAACTGACCTAGGTCAGATTCTCGTGTTTTGGCTCAGCATTAGTATGTCTTTTCAAGGTTGGTAGATGTAAATTTTTTTTTTTCCATCTTAACTCCATATGCTAAATCGAGAAACTATGCATATATACATACATATGTATATACAGACACTGTATACACATTGTTTTTCACAGACCCTCCAAGAACTGTTTCTTTTTCCTCTAAACAGAGCCCAGCAACATGTTCATGAAAGTGTCTCTACTGACCTCTGCAATGACCATTTAACAGAGGTCAGTATGTTCCAGCAAGGTAACACACTCCAGCTGCCTAAAAACTAGGTGGAAGGATCTTCCCAGCCCACTTTACAGAGACTGGTGACTTGTCAAAAGCTCCATTTAGGCAACATGCTCCCATCCTACCCTGCTTACCTTGCATGTTCACTCCTCTCTGGCTTTCAGCAAGCCCAGGTCCCGTATCACTCCTATCGTGTGCCAGCATAGCAGATAACCCTGTGCTGTGGATGCTGTCAGAACTATTCATTTGCTCCAGCTTTGTGAAGGTTGTGGTTTAAGTTCTCAACTCCGTTTGAATCCTTATGTCAAATTTCTCCATTGCCTGAAAGCTGTGCTGAAGGCCCTGAAGAGCATGCACCCACTTTTCCTCAAAAGCTATAGAGAAGGGAATGGAGAAGTAACTGTTGCCTGAGGACCTCCCAAAGGCGACCTGACCCGCCAGACAGCAGACGCCCTGCCACTGCCCTCCCTGGAGAAAGAATCTGATGCCTTATCTTTGGTTCTAAAATTAAGAGCCAGACACAGTTAAGGGATAAACGGTTTTTATTTTGGTGTTTAATAAGGATCTTTATGGTGTAATATTTTGTCAAAGTGGAACGCGCCGAAATGCACACACACGGTAGATTGTGTATACAGTTTTATAGACCTTGCAAATTAGCATATCTTATAAAGATGCTCCAATGAAAGGCTTGAATGAATAGCGTGATATCCCTTTATCTTGGAGTATTCTTTCCTAGATGGACTTAATCCTAGTTTACAGGATGTATTCTAGACGAGACCTTGGTTTCTCGAGATAGCGTAAGGCTTTCCAGTCTCCAACTGCGAGGCGTTTAGGATGTTTGGTCTTCTGGCCTAACAGAATACCAGGACTATGCGAAGTTATCAGACTTAAAAAATTACAAGCATGTATGCTAAAGGAACTGAAAATACATAAAAGTTATATAAAAGGTAAAAAATCATCATGGCATCAAACCAAGCAATAATAATGTCAAGTAACATCTGCCAGTATGATTATCTATGCCTTCCAAAGCAGTACTGCTCAATTCTACAAAACTTGTGGCTGTGCTTTAAAAGCTTTTCTTTTCAAACAGGCACAGCTTTGTTCCAAGCTCTTTCTGCATTTCACAGGATCACATATATTTTGGTTGGGCTGAACTGTTTTAAAATAATAGTTCTGCCATAACCTTTCCTTCAGACAAGTGATCACTTTATGTTCTGAAAAACACATATCAGACCAGACATTACTTCTGGGAACCATGTCTGTCTCCTGATCCTCTAAGACTCAACTAACTTAGCTTTTTAAGGACCATAGCCTTGCAAACCAGCTCTATCGCAACTGTAAGATGATGGCCCTGGACTGTACCTGAGCTGACAACTTCAGATCCAGAAAGCAAAAGTGCAGAGTGGGTTTTTCCAGGCCACCCATCCAGTCCAAGTCTGTTGACCAAACCTCTCACTAAGCCAGTTCAAATACAGGTCCTTCTTCTCATCTCACTCTACAGAGGGACTCTGACATACCCATGGATGCCAGATGGATCTGACACACTGGCATCTAGATCTGACACACTGATATCTGGGATATGGCTCCACAAGCCAAGGCTCCCCAAGGGATAGGAGGAATGTTTCCTTTACAGGAACATTTTTATTCTCAGTGAGGAGAATACGTGTTTTGTCTGTCAGAAAAATCATTAAAACATTTTAAAATGGAAAGCTAGGCCATAGATTGTACTCTGGTGCCTGTAAAATACATAAGAGGAAACAGATTTATGAGAATCTAATTTTTTTCCAATATTCACCAATCACTTGGGACTGGGGTGAGTAGCTTGCACAGTTATCCCATTCCTTCCTTGTCCATTAGACTTTGCACCTCCACCATGGGCCTTAGTGAGTGCATTTTCCCCAAGGGACCCAAAAGCCAACTGTCCCTGCAGCTGATTATATGAGACTAAACTTTCATGGATCCAGGCCAGACCACAAGCAAGCAAGCCACAGCCCTCTGCCCATTTTTTGCCTTCTCCTGGAAAGATACCACATTGCATGCCTTTGTCAGCAGTGGTCTAGCTTGGCTCTATCTCCAGCCTGGGATTTAATCCTGGGAAACACTCACTTGACTTCTACTTACAGAATCTCCATTTGAGCCAGCTTTCCCTGAATTTTCCCCTCTTTATTTATCCAACTATTGGCTTTGTTGTTTTGAAGATATTTTTAACCTTTCAATTTCGCGCTTTGGGGCCCTAATTGTAGGAAGGCTTAACTACACCTCCTCAGTTATGAGAGCCAGCTTCTGACTGCTGCTGTCTCAGAGGGGCAATTACGCCATTTAGACTGAATATTTTACCTCCTGTTATTCTTTCTAGAAGTTTCAAATCTATATCAATCTGTAAACATAAGCCTATTTAAACAATCCACATGTACATTAATGATGTTTTAGATGTTTCTTTGCGAGTCACTAAGCCAATCAGCATCAGAATTTCCATGTAAAGCAGACTGATATGACCTTGCTGGTAAACAGGTCTAAAACAGAGAATAGCTGACAAAAGGACTGAACAATGGGACAAAAAGTGTGTATCATTTCCTCATCCTCTCCCAACTTTACATTCTCCTTCTCCCAAGTTCAGTCTCAGCTTCTCTCCTCTCACCTCAAGCCTCTTGGTTCTCAGCTACAATTTCTGCAATTACAACTCTCAAGCCTCTTTAGGATGGTATCAGCTCTGCTCACCATGGGTGATAAGGATGAAGAAGACCTTTCCCAAGCTGCTGTCAGGGTTGGGTTACAGGTTTTTGCCCACTGCAGGGAAGTGATTCTGTTGGAGGCAGCCCACAACCTCTACTGACACAACACTGCTACCCACCACTTAGGAAGTCTGTCAACACTGGCATATTTCCATGTTTATTACCCTCCTTGGAACTTCCAAGTAAAATACGTGGGTTTATGTCTTACTGAATCCTTTGACTAATCTTGTTCTTTTTTGTGCTGTGGCCACTTTACGGGAATGAGTGTGGTTGCGGAGGGAACCAGTCGCAGTTACTAACCCGGCTGCCACGGTTCAGTGGGAGAACTTGTTTCTGACCTTTTCACAGTCCCTCTGCGAGAACATCCCCTCAACACTGAGATCATTGGCCACTACTTTGAGATCAAGCTGCATTTTCTGCAGTGGTTCTTCCAGCACTTACTAAGGAAGCTGAGCTGCTGTTTGAGGCGTAGTCTTTCAGGGAGATAGGCAACCAGAAGGTGTTTGCACTGGGATGGTGCATCATTTTCAAAACAAACAAGTACCTATTAACCCGTGTTAATAGTACATTCCTAGCAAGCCCGTAATAGTCATGTTATTTCTCTCTCCTTAACAATGGCAAAAATATTCTATCAATTTAGTAAGAACACAATTATCATTCTCCAGTCATGACACTTCTATCTGATTTCAGGCTCCAGTTATGGTTTTTTTGCCTGTCTCTGGATCCCTTGGCCAGTAAACCTGATGTGTGGTCATAGGTTTTCCACTGTAAACAGGTCAAAGGCCTCTGTTAACAGCTTGACTTATGCATGGGATTTCCAAATGGCCAGCAATCTGGTGAATGCATACAAGCCCATATGGTGGAGCCTGCAGTGTCAAGTGTAGGGGTGGAGTGTAGATGTGTGTAGGGAAAGTGCCCACCCCTGATATTGGTGCACCCAGGCCACAACTCCCCGGGCTTCCAGCAGCTCCTCCGGAAAGGTATCCCAGTTTCACTGCCCTGTTACAGGTTCAGAGAGGAATCTCCCATTCACTGCTGTCATTTCTAACAAGATGAACAACAAGATGAGGGACATGCTTTTACACCAGCCTAGGCAGGCAAAAAAAAGTGCATTCAATGCAGGAATTGCAGGGGTGGCAGGGGCTGGTTTTGCTGCCCTGTGGACAGGGGACTTCCTGCTTTACAGCTGTTTTCAAGATTTGTAGAAGTTTGAAGACCCAGGTTTTGGAGATAGCACAAAACCAACTAGTACTCTGCCCCTCCTGGTCACTGCCCTCTCTATATCCATGAGAAGCCATGATCACAACTCTTGGAATCAGGAACCCATGTGACCAGAGGGTGGAATTCAGGAGCTTCTGGTAACTGGAAGGACACAGCTCTGGCTATGTCCGGTGGAACACCTGAATGCAGCCGCCTTACTAAGCTCAGCACTGAAGGCTCACGTCACAGTCAGCCACTCAGGAGACAGATCCACTTCAAGCAGAGAGTCAAGGACACCTGGAAACTATGGTTTGGAAGTTCCATTCTCCCAAGAATCAGGAGATTTTCTGTGCATTCCCAGTTTGCTTGCGTTGGTATTTGCATGACAGTAACAACCACAGGCTCTGGATCACAGACCAGTGTGTATATATCACCAAGTGGCCTTGTAAAGATGCATGTTCATTATGGCTCTAAACACATTCTCCATCTGCAGCCCCTCTCTAGTCACAGATGTCTGTCCTTCTCCTTTCCTAGCCTGGAAAACAGAAGCCCTCCTCTGAGGTTTGTCAGGCAGTAGAAGCAGTCAGAGAAGCAGTTAGTAACCAAATTTAGATGTTTAAGAAAAGAATTAGGTCCAAGGCACTGATAGTAGCTACTCTCAAAATGCTTTCAGATATGTGTTCTAAGTTATTTCTACAGGATCTCCTCTAAGTTTTACTATATGGTTTAAAAGATTTTCTTCTGTTGCTGCTAATTAAAATGATAATAAACAGGCACTTGTGTACAGTCCTGCCATTATGCAGTTTATACCTCTCTCATCTAGCTATTTCCAGGGGAATGTTTTAGTTTGAATATCTCTCTGGTAGTGAGGTGACTCTTCTTCCCACACAATCCCCTCATATATGTGTCCTTTCATAAACATTGCAGATAACCTTGGCCTTTCAGTTTCTTGCCTTCATCCCTTAAAATTTCCTTTATATGTCCACTCTAAGGGGGTATGTTTTCTGAAGCTACTAGAAGCATTTTCTTTACAGATGCTGGCTCAGAAAGGAGCAGTGTTCTTCACCTCAACAAGGTTCTGCATAGTCCTTCTTGCATTTCAACTCTCACTGTGGAGAGTGCTGAAGCCCCAATGTCTAGAGGTTCTAAGTAGGGCATGTGATATGCTGAATGATGAAATACTTATTTCCTCAGTTTTGTCTCTTGCTCCCTCTTCCTGTCCCCCACCATCAAACAGCACAGCTTTCAGTTACACCTACAAAGGTTTGCTTTAGACCTAAACCCAGATGGAGAGCTTTCAAAGGGCAACACTGGCAATACCAGTCTGTGCTCAGAATTAATGCATGCACGTCTGCTCCACCAAGGTGCCTCAGCACCAGCATCTTTCACTTACTGTCAAAAAAAATGACATATAATATGTGATTTGCTGTAATTTAATATAAAGCAGTTAGCAGTTTCTAAAGGAATATTAAATCAAACTCAAAGTGGTGTTGAAAGTGAACAGAAATAATAGATCCAAGTTGTATCCAGCAGTAGCAAACAGTAGAACTCAACTTTGCCCGATGCTCAAGATGCCTTTGCTTGGCAATTTAGCTTGTAAACTAACCACTGTTATCAGGCACATTCAGAAATGTTTTAGGCACAGAAAGAGGACAGCAAGGACTGCTGTGATATTAAGGGATACAAACATAGAAAGCAATTAAAATGTTACTATATTCCTCTTTGGCCAACTGTATTTCTGAGTCCTTATTTGATGGAGAAACAAGACGTCATTTATCCTCTGCACACATACGAATTATAAAGGCCTACAAGTACCAAGTGTGCAATTATGGCTGGATTTTGCATACAAAGGGCAAGGGAGAGAGATGTGGCTTCCTACAGATTCCCTTGTGCATTTCTGCTGGAACGAAGCCCTTCCAATGAGGAGACTTCTGAGTAAAGCAGGAAGAAAGAGTCTATTTTTGCCAAGTAGGAGGTTCTGCCACCACTCCAGAGAAAGGGACAGGAGGCTTTGGCTGAGCTGTACAGCTAGCAGCTATGGCCCACACAGAAGGCAAAAACCTACACAGGCTGCCAAAACAGCCAGCTCCCAAGCGAGTTTCACTCCCGAGGTAAGAGTGAAGAGCCCCAACTACTTCTTGAGAGCTGGCATGTGTCATCTCTAACACACATACCAAAACCTCTTCATCCTGACCCCAAAACACACCTTGCCTTTTAAGACAGAGCAAAAAAGTAACTAATGGCACTGTTATAAAAACAATAAAGATAATCCTTTTCAGAGACAGCTGTATGTTATGTTGGTCTGAAAGCACTCATAGTTCACATCTGTAGGACTTAAGCCACGCGAAATATATGCATCATAACCAAGTCTCAAGAAATCATGTTTCAGCCTTACAAAACCTGTGGATCATGAGTGAATCTCAAAAGCTTATGATTTGTAATTTTTTACACAAACTCACTGTAAAAAGGGTAAATGCAACAAAGACATTCGCTACAAGACAGGAAAGGTGTCCTACAGAAATTAGATCTAGAACAGGAATGTCTTAAGAGTTGACTAGCAGCAATGATACATAGAATGAATGTAAAATAATTAGTAAGGAGATTAAAAACATATGCAGGTAAGAAAGAGGCAGAGCTCAGAAAGCACTTGGCATTGAAGCAAAGTGCCCTTTTAAGAGCTGTTGTAGAAAAAAATACACAGTACAGTTATATTTAGAAACTACACTGAAACACTAGAGAGTCATCTGCAAAACTGTATTAATAAAAGCCCCAAGTCTTTGAATTCATTGGCCTGATTCTCAAAAATGGGTTTCATTGAAAGCTATGAAGAAAGAAGAGCTATTAAAGTAAGCCCTTTGGAGGGTCTTGCTCTTACTAAATAAATATGATGAGCAAGGGATTATCACACTTTTGCAATTTGGTCATGGTGTTCCAGGCTCACAGTGAGTACAAAGAAAATGCATGTTAGACTATGCCCAAAGGATTATTCCTTCTAATGATAGCTGTAAACAGTGTGTTTATTTGACACCCTGAATAAGAGAGGACAAAGCACTCTGTGTGACTCAAACACACACTGCTTGATACAAAAAAAATCATCAGCATTATTATATCTAAAGCAAGCCCAGGCACTTGTGAAAAACACAACAGAACTTGCCGACTATTGCTAAAGTCCTGTCCCAAAACACCTGAGAAAATCCCACTGAGATCCAAACCAGTCAGATGGCTCCCACATCTATGTGTCCAAGACAAAACTCATGGCCCTGAATGGGGTTTTGAGAGAGAGGGCATTTCATAGTTTGGTTTCAGGGTGTAGCTGCAGGGGCTTCCCACTGCTGCTGGGAAGTGCAGACCAAAACCATATCCCAAATCTGCCATGAGAACCTGATGTGAGAGGAAACAGGAGCAGCTCAGAGTATCACAAGTAATGGCAGTAAAACAGCTGTGGTAACCCAGTTTTGTGCACAGGAGTGTGACACCAATGGTTCTGTGCCACAGAGGACCCTGGGAGGGCCTAGTGCTGCAGCACAGCACCAGCTGCCACTGCCACTGTTCCCACCAGCACCCAGTCTGAACTCACATCAATGCTGAAAGCACTGCCAGTGCCACAGCCAAGCCCTGCACTGTGCCTAAGAAGAAGAATTAAAATAAGCTGGGGCTGAACTGGCTGCACCAGCACAGAAGCATCAGCTAACTGAGGCTATTCAAATCTATTATTGCCAAGGGCTGCTGTACAGATTTAACGGGGCTCAGCTGGTTGTTTTTTCCCTCTTCTTTCCCCCCTTTCTTGTCAGTTGTCAGGAGCCAGACCAAACCTGCTGATCTCAAGGCTGCTCCTCTGGCCAACCTGCTCCAGAGCTTTCCCACGGGCTGCTGTGGGGTCAGTACCTTGTGCTCTGCCTGTGAGCAGACACATGCCTCTGCTGCTGCATGCACCCAATGTGTGAATGCTGTGGGAGAAACAGGCCATCCTAAGCCTTTTTATGCCCCAACTTGCAGGTCTTACATAACAGGTTTAAAACATTCAACTCCACCAAAAACACCTGGCTGGTGAGCTTTTTAGCAACCTGTACTGCTCTCTTTTAATGTGCATTTTTCAGCTAAAGCATTACCTTTTGGTTTTTGTCCTTGCCTTCTCCATTGTTACCTGGTCCTTTCTGATCCTGACTACTCATCTACAATTTCATAGCTCTGTGTTGTCAGGTCTGTCCTGTGTTATATTGGTGAAGTTTCAGTGCCAACCATACTGTTGTAACCCAGCACTCTCTTCTCATTTACAAGGGGAAGGACTAAAGAATTTTTAAATTTTTTCAGACTTTCTGTTTCACTTCTGGAAACCTGCAAAAAAAATGAAGAAGAAGCAAAAGAAGAAGCAAAAGTTGCAAGGAGGAGGAGTTGAAGGGAGACACAAGGAGCTCATAATAGAGAGGGCAGGGCTGCGATGCCAAATGCAGTTATAACATCTTGTAACTGCCTTAATGAGGAGTCAGTTTATTTTTACAAAAAAAGGAAATAAATCTGAATGTCGTTATCAAACATGCCACAACTGATACATCCCCTGCACACCTTCAGAGAGATCTGCCTGTCTACTTTTGGTGATGGAGAGCAGCCAAGCAGATCTCTAACCGGGTCGGTCTCATGCCTGGTGGAGCAGCATGAGAGCTCTCGCAGGGCTCTGTGCCATCTGGCAGTGCTTCAATCCAATAATCCCATACAGCACTTTCCTACAGTGCACTGCAGGGTGTTGTAAGGCTTCATTAGCTAAGTCTTGTAAGGGATTGTGACTTATATAAAAGGGACCAGTTTAATGTTAAATGTTAGGAGGAGGTTTTTAACCACGCAAAACTTTCAGTTCTAGCTCAGAGAAGTCAGCTCTCATCCTGCCCTCAGCTTTGCTAAGGAGAGGCATCTGCCACGGGCAATAATATCAACAGAATTGCCTGGGGTGGCATGAAAGCAACAGTGATACACAGGTTTCTTTCATATTCAAGGGAACATTTCACTGATTTCCTGAAAGAAATGTTAATTTTCTTCCTTGGCAACACTTTAGCAGCTGAAACTATATGCAGGCCAGTCCTGGTTTTTTGCCAGAACATTTCATTCAGTTACATTTAAAAGCTTTATAAACAGGCATTTTAAAAAGTAACAAAAAGGAGGTAAGAAGGGTATATTTTAGCCTAAGTGAAAACTATTTCCATTGCAGTTAGCAACAATTCACGCTCAACAGCAATAAGCTTTTACTGCTATATTAAATAAATAAATGACTGTTTAAATTAGAACAGTTAATCAACTGCTAGCCATGCAAACTTTCCTGCACTACATCATGAAGACAGTATAACCATAGACAACAAGGACCTTTCTGTCAAGAAAATCAGTTCTAAAAAGGAGAGGAAACCTCCCACTGACTGTGATCCTAGCAAATGGTTCTGCATCATACCCTCAAAAAACTCACCCCCTGTCCCCACTCCCTCAAAAAAAAAAAAATTTAAAAAAAAAAAAAAAATTAAGTCAGATTATTTATGGGAGGTAGATCTGACAACTTCAGAGAAACATTCTGGTACCAAAGAAGAACCCTTCACTGTAGTATAATTTAAAGCTTTTAGAAATTACTGCAATAAAGCACAAGGGTCACTTTTCTACTTGATGTTGTCAACTCATGTACATCCATTTCCCAACAGCCACCAAAGTACACTATCTTTTGCATTCCATAATATAAAGACCTGAAAGCTTAGAAAGCAGACTTGTTGACAGTTGAAAACGAGACCTTTCTCAGGAAGGAGGGTCCTGAGGAACCTGGCAGAAGAATTTGCAAAGACACTATCCATCATTTAAAAAAAAACAAGACAGGTGAAAATCCAGATGGCTGGAGAAAGGGAAATAAACCCCCATTTTTAAAAAGGGGGTTTAACTCTGTTATGTCTCATTCCATGTAAAAGCCAAA